>CM042075.1:53885012-54185012 GCA_023509865.1 Trypoxylus dichotomus
GAAGATATAGAGAAATGGGTCACACCATAGAAAACGTGGTTATGGCAGAAAAATGGTCACAAGTCGATTCCATAGGCGCTAGAATACTGCAGATCACTGATCACCCAGACTAAGATTATCTATAGATCATACACAATGATCTATTGATGACTTGAAGAAAGCTTTGTTGATGGATGAAACTAAATCTTCAGATGGTTGTAACAGCGAATGCATGTGAAAACTGGACATTGCGGGGGAAAGATTGAATAAAGATAAATGCAATGGAAATGAAACATGTAAGAAGAATAGCGGGGTAAACAAAATAGGATAGGATCAAGGATGAAAATATTAGAAAAATAACAAGGCAAGAACTATTAAAAAAAAAGAATAAGGAGGAAGCAATTAAATTGATACGGACATGTAGTAAGAATGAACATGAATAGAATTACAAGAAAAATAATTGAGACCCGACACCTAAAAAGAAAAAGAAGAAAAAGTCCTAGGAGGAAATGAATGAACCAGATAAGAGAAATAGGTAGAAGAAATGAAACCAATGGCAACAAATAGAAAAGAATGGAAAAATTGTCTACAAAAAGAACCGGAATCTTCATCTGACACCTGGAAAGGTATAAGGATATGACAAGAATTTTTTCCAAAAAAATAATTTCTTTTACCATATCTGCTTAATAAAAATTTCAAATATGAATTTTTATTTTCATTTGATGCCTATATTATTTAAATATTCATAACAATTGTTTCTTCAAATTCCTTTAGTCACAAAATCATTTTTGTGCTACAAAAATTAATTATGCGACACTTTTTCTGTGGAATGTTAATTCAATTGCCAAAATTTTTACTTATTTCATCCATCTTAACTAAAAAACGAACGTTTTTCAGTGCAATATTGCTGAATTATCTTCATCTATATTGATTGGATGAGAAAGGAGACAACAATAATATTTGTAGTGATGCGTTAATTTTGAACGGGAGTTTAGACGTGGTAATACACCTAGCGAATGAGTATTTTACCAATATCTACGAAGTAATGCTAATTATCTCCTACTTACTGTTGAAAAGCGAAGCGTACTTGAAAATGGCGAATGCCTTTCCTGCGAACAATGCTATAGCTATTATGGTGCCGATTACGAATATCACTTTCACCTTGATAGCAATGAAAGTCAGATAGTATAGTAAACCGCCGCCATCTGTAAGAAAATACTGAATTAAAATGCGCTACTTCGAAAAATAATAAGGATCAATAGGAAAATTTCCACGAAGGTCACTAAGATACATAATTCTACAATACAATACGAATATAGATACATTGAAATTAACACAATGGACAAAAACTGTTCCTAAGATATATGAATGTTATTAACTATGATTGTAACAATTTTATTCGTTTCATGAATGAACATTTAAAAAGGCATCATCCAACAATTAATACCTATACATGGTGTCCATTACTATCCAGAATAGCTTGACAACGTTTTTCCATGCTTTCTATCAAATTTTCACCGTAAGTCGTAAGTAATGAACGTCATATCTTTTTTATGCTACGAGATAGCTTTCCATTTTATATGTACACTCACTTCCGAGTTTGTTCTTCATGATAGCCCACGTATTGTCGATCGAATTAGCACCCGGGGACTGCAAAGGCCAATCCAATGTTGTAATGTGATTTTTCAAATAGTAGCCCGTACATAATCTGCTACGGTGTTTTGGATCGTTATCCTCTTGTAAAATCCAATTCTCAGTACCACTTTAAACCAGACCTTTGCAGATGTCAGTAACGCTTTTTTTCTATAATTAACGTTTAAATTACCAGTAAAGACGTATAACGTCCCAAAACCTCGAACATCAAAACATCCTCAAACATGGACCTTCACTGCATGCTTTACAGTTCGTTCGATAACGCGATTTGTACGGCTAGACTACGCTTTGTTTCTTGGTATTCGCTTCCAAAAAAAAAGATTCGTCCGTAAACACCACATTCGTCCAATCTCTGACGATATTTTCCCGTGCCCATGTTAAGCGCGTTTGTCGGTGTTTATATGAAAACGGTGGTTTCTGTAGCGTGCTGCGGCAAGCAACCTCATACTCAAGCAGTCGGTTTCTGAGAGTCATTAAACTAATATTTATATTTCTTCTCGCCAAGATAGATTGCCCTTGACACAATGTTAAATGCGGTTTTCTACTGAATAAATTCATTATTGCCGTATCTTGCCTGGTTGTCGTACGAGATTGACCGCGTCCTGAAGCATCATCTACTGCCCCTGTCTGTTGGTATCGCCTTGTCCAGCATCGTATATAGTGTGGTGTTTTATGTAAGTACCTGGCAGCCGCTGCAATACTAATTCTTGGACCCTTTGGGTGATTACACAAAAACACTGTTTCAAAACTGTTTGCGTATACTGCACCCATATTTGCCTATACCACCGCCTTCCAAAAGCGAACAAAATGTAACTTGCAACTTGCTACGGGTACTAAGGGAAGGGTCATTGTTACCTGCTATATCATTACCATCCCTCTATTTGTTTTCCTAGAAAAGATATTAGCCTGCGTTTCTTATTATACAAATTGTATTAAAATACAAGCTTTGGGAATTTATTTCTGAAAAATTATGTCTTCTAAACGTATTCCATTGCTTTGATGATGCTCTTCTAAACGTGAAGCCACTACTTAGTACATACTTTCCATGATAGTTGTCATTTTTCTTTGAATATTCTCTTTTAATTCATTCAGAGGGCGAGGAGTGTTGCTGTATATAGCTTTGATTGAAAGTAGCCTGATAGGAAAAAAATCATTGGTATCCAGTAAGACCTACGTCTTAGCCAGTTTATGTTACCGATTCTGGATATCAATTTTCAGTGACAATTTCACAAGCAATTGGTAACGACACGTTAGACATGTGAGATGTCTCTCCATCTTGTTAGAACCAAGTGTTTAATTAAATTGAAACTATTAAAATCTTGCAAAGTTGGCGTAAAAAAGTCATCTTCACATATTGCTCGGAATTTAAGGTTATTGTACGACCTCTGTCATTTTCAAAAAGGTACGGGCCGATAATTTCTTGCGCCGATATTACAGTCTAAAACAGTAAATAGTAACTTTTGGCGACTGAAATGACCTCTCTTGTTGCCGTTTGAGCTCCAGTAATGGCAGCTCCCCCTGCTTACATGGCCATTAAGGTGAAAATACTCCTCATCTGAGAATTGCTTATAAAACTCACGCAGTGAATAAAACAAATTGAAAAAGACTTTTTGGTGTGTCACTTTCTTTAGAGGCATTATTCAGCCATATGCACTAACAACAAGAAAATTGCCAGAATCATACGCAGTAGTACATCTAGCTAACACATCACGAAAATGGGTTTCATTGAATAGAAAATTGAAGAGATATACGGTGTTATAACTGACAATGCACATAAAATTATAATTGGAATGAATTTTCTAAATGAAATCGAACATCTTCATTGCGCCGCCCACACACTAAATACGGTGGTAAGTGATTCTTTGAAGAATGTTCCACAGTTCGAAAGCGTTTTGAACAGTTCAAAAAAAATCGTACTTATCTAAAATACAAAAGTAAATGGGATTGTTAGAGAAGACCTGAAAGTCAAGCAAGATGTGGCCACGCTTTGGAACTCGTCATTGTTGAAAATGAAACGTATAATAGACCTGAAGGAACAAATATCAGCTTTTCCAAACAATTCTGATTCCTTGTTGTCTAATGAAGAATGGAAAATCTTACGAGATTGTGAACTATTGTTATTTGAAATTGGAAAATGTTGAAAATTACTTCACTGCTTCTATAATTTCGTTGAAATTTTCAACTAACAATAAGCAGTGCTCTACCAACGTCACAGTTACATTGAAAGAAACTGTATCAGCGACTTTAGGCAAAAGATTAAAACAGTATGAAAAATACAAAATATCTACTGGGGCCACTTTTCAGACCACAGATAAAAAAAATGGAAAAATGGAAGAACAATTATCTATATTACTTAAAGTCATGGAAAAAGACTCGTCAAGTTCAATAAAAGTAAATTCATGCGGAAAAACAATCACATTTTAAAGGAAATATTGTGAGTTCATTTGTATAGTTCCATCTCGACTTTTGAACAAAATATTTGGTTTTCTTAATATTTTCGGCAAATTATGAATCAAAGTTAATGCTGAACTGCAAAGAGACACAAAACAGATGCAAGAGAAAATAACATTAAAGAATTTATTATATTTAATACAGAGAATATTTACAAAAGTGGTAACTCGAAACATCGAAACTTCTATAGATTCATTAATACAAAATTCTTCTAAACTTAGTGGTGAGTGTTAGATACTCTATTCAAAATAACTTCAAGCATCCAGTTCTTTCTTCATACTGTTATCAATTTGGTCAATGTTGAAATAGGAATATCATTCCAGCACCTCGTTATCGTAGATTTTAGTTTTTTAACGCTATCGTAGTATTTATTATTGGCATACACCTTTCTTGCCAATATTCCCCGATCGAGTTTAGATGGGGCAAGCGAGCGGGCCATTGTAATAAATTAATTTTCTTTTAATGAAACTACCGGAACTATGGATAGCTGCATTGTTTTGCGTCGACAATTTTTCACCAAAGTCTATCAGAACCATTTCCCGAAGTTATATATAAGAATTAGAATTCATTTGCGTAGAAATAAAACATATTGGGACTTCATTGTTATGGGTAAAGGTCGCCCAAAGTATTATACTACCACCACCAAAATTTCGGCTCATCACAACTTCAGTGTTCTTGTGCAAATCGTGCCAATAATATTTGAAGCCATCAGGCCCGTCCAACTTAAATTTCTTCTCAGCAGAATGACGTTGTTCCGAAATATCGGTGAGTGCTGCCTTCGTGTTAGTTTTTGATAACTCGTCGTAGCGCATTTTTTTGCCGCAGGAATTCCCAGCTTTATAAAAATGTTTAATGAGATAAATGGTTGACCTAGTTTCTTAGGTATGGCTCGGTTTGAAAACTTTACCTCCTTATAACAATTTATTTTTGTTCTTTCCTACACGGATAATAATTTATCTCTTGGAATTTTTATTAACTGATATATATACTTTGATAATATATATATATACTTGACAATGATGTTTAGAGGCTTTTTACACTGAAAGGTAATTCTGTGGATCTATAGAAATTTCGCTGTTTTCAATTACCATTATTGTAAATGTTCTTTGTATAAAATGCAATACATTAGTGTTTCTTTGTAGTTCTACATTAACTTCGATACTTGCCGATTATATTAATAAAACCAAATATTCTGTTCGAAAGTTCATATGAAACTATACAAATTTCAGTAAGTGTACATTATATAGAAACGTAGGATATTATTTATTTATAGTTACATTTTGAAATATTAATAACAAAAAAGTTTCTAGTGTCTTTCCGTGCTAAATTTAGGATTTTTCTTCTTGATGTATGATTGTATACACTAACTTAAAGCTGCTTACCAAAGACCGGCTGACAATCCTTGATATTTGAATGTAATCAAAAAATTAAATAACTGCACGATTAAATAAATGAAAATTATTGGTAAATAAGCATGCGGGCAATAATGATGTTGAAAGTTGTGGTACCCCAGAATATTCTAATTTATTTTACTTATATGCCTGAACTTTAACTTTTCAGGGTAATTTGAAAGATATTCAACTTTAAAATGATATCATTTCAAACGTAAACCGAAACGGTACTCACATAGTAAATGAAACGGTTCGTAAAAGAGCTTCTTCCTAGCCACCTCTTGATCGTTTTCCGCCACACAAAAGTTCACAAATACAAACACAAGAAACACGTACTTCCACATGACTGTAACGGTTATTCGCGACCACCCTATCCGCGTAGTAGAATGAAACTGGGTGTTTTTTTTAAAACATTTCTACTTATACTGTCGGATTCATCAAAAACTTTCTTTGTTTACGAAAATAATTGACGATAATCGTCACCACTCTCAATTTCGATCGAAAACTGATAGAAAACAAACGACCTGATTCTAGGAAGTATTTTTTTTGAGTCGGGCAACGCGCTTTCAAACACATTTCTATTTGTACATTCAGTTTGTTATTTGTTTTATTTTTGGTAACGATTTTATTTTCATTATCGATGGATTGATTGGCCTCCGTTGTTCGAAGATTTTTTATTATAAACAACGGTTAAGTGATTTTTTATTTTTATTCTCCAATAAATAATTTGAAATACTAACAAAACAATGCTTTACAATTATTAAAATGCTATACAGCCAGTGAAATTTCTATAGTTCCATGTGAACTTTCGAACGAAATATATCCTTAATATCTTCGGCGAATTATGCATCGAAGTTAATGTTTTACAAACCGCATCCTATTATTTGAAAACTCATAGTGAAGGTATTATTGTCTTTTAATATCAATTTTAAGGATATACACATTTTGATATTGACGGTATTTGTTCGCTTCTAGATATTTTGATAATATACCACAAAATTGTTTTTTGTTAAGGCATAGAAAAACAAATGTATAATAGAGATAACGTTGTGGTTTTATAATACCACGTTTATATACCTACTGGAAGAATTCTAAAGCAAGCAGAAACCGTATATAAAGGCGGTGTTACAAGTGCATCTAACACAGTTCTGCAATATATAATATAACAATATTTGTATCTGGTAAACTTATGTCTCCACTATTGATAGTACTAAAAGAAGCTGGTGGCAAGTTTAGGCCCCAAATACAACAAATTTTATTTCGACCTGCAAACGTTGTTATTCAACCCTCATCTTCAGCTAAATTAAACATTGATTTATTTAACGATTGGTTTCTTAATATTTACTTATCAAGCATTGAGTCAAACAGTTTTATACTTTTAGACTCATTGACAGGTCACTGCCCAGAGTCTTTCAAGAAAGAGGTCTCGTCCAACAAAGATGTTCAAATAGTAACAATATCAAAGAAAACCACAGGACGCCTATGGATTTCAAATATGGAAGGGGCTTAATCGACTATTTTCTGACCTGGCTCTTATCTCAAATTATGATGTTAATCTGCATTTGCGAAATAATTTCAGAAAATTGTAATCATTAATACACAATTAATTGTTGTCCTCTAAATACAGTAAACGCTCGCTCATGCAAACACCCGGTAGTGGAAACATCGTGGTCATGTAAACAGATAATTGTTACTATATGATCAAATGGAACGCCTGGTAATGTAAACAAGCTTGCACCACGTACAATTCGATAATGTAAACAGTTTAGGGTACTGGTTATGTCCCGATTTACGTGCGTAATTGAATCGATCAAAAGAATGTTTACGTAAACGTGTTTAGCGCCGGCACCGGTTGTTCCCCGATTTATATATGGGATTCCTGTAAGCATTAGCTCTCTCGTCTCTCGTGAAATAAAGTAGTATGCAGCTGCAATCCCGCCAGAACAGACATGCCATCGACGTCCAATAAAAGAATATTTTAAAAATTAAATGACAAAGTGAAAATCATGGACGAGATTAAAAAAGGTGCGGCAGTGACTCAATTGGCCAAAAAATATGTGTCTAAAGCCACACTCTCCAAAATTAAACGATTTAAGTCACAAATTTTACAACGTGTGTCAGATATATACGGAGGCCTGGGAAATTGGAGAGCTTTAAAAAATGTCCAAGCAGCTAGAATGGAAAATTGTCTGTATAAATGATTTTTAAAACAAAGGAATAATCATGTTTCAATTAGCGGCGAATTAATTAAAGAGAGGGCAAAATTATTGAATGAAAATCTAAAAGAGACCGAAAATTTTGTGGGCAGTCATGGCTGGCTAAAAGGATTTAAAAAGAGGTATGGAATTCGACTGCTGTCGATATCTGGTGAAAAATGATTGGCACCATCACAGCTAGTGCAACCGTTTAAGGAAAAGTTAATGAACAAAATCAAAGAGCTACATTTAAATGAGGAGCAAATATACAATGCAGATGAAACCAGTCTTTATTGGAAGTTATTACTTACGAAGACATGTTGTATCACATGAAAAATCTGCTACGGGTAGAAAGGTGGAAAGACAATGCATAACTTTTCAAGGGTGCACTAATGCTAGTGGTACACACAATATAGGGCCACTAGTAATAGGGAAGGCAAAAACTCCACGTTCATTTAGAAATTTTAATAGTCCCGTTGATTATAACTGTTCAAAATCCGTTTGCATGACCTCAGGTATGGCAATAAAACTGTAACATCTTCGCAAAGGCTTGAACTATATTATCGAGCTTGTTTAGGATAATATTGTTATGGCACATATAACCAGGAGTGCGCGGGGTATCACACTTAGACCAAATATATTACCAGAATATTTAGGGTTGGTAGCCTGGTCTTTTCCGTTTCACAAAATAATAAGACTTAAGTTCCTTAATGTGATTACCGGTACCAGGGAGGAAAACCCCTTGAATGTATATGTGAATAAAAAGGAACAGATCCTCGAATAACTGAATACAATTGATTGCAAATCGCAGAGACTGTAATATTGACATCAGTAATATCGCTGAGGAACATCCAATCGATTGTCGATGTATTATTGTAAACAGATAAAGCTTGCGCTTTTAAAAAACTTACGAATGCGTTTTAGAGGTTTGATAAAAACTTTCTTGTTAGAAACTATAAATTTTGATCTACTTTAGATGATACTCTAGATGACATGGATAGAGCAAACAGGTTACATGAAGTAATTGACGATAAGATTGTTTTAGTAACCTTCCAGATTTAACCATGCTCGAACCCCCATCTTTAACCAACATTACACAAGTTGGGTTGTCAATATATTGAACTTCCCAAAAGTAGTCTCTACTATTCTTTCTGAGTTTGTCTTCTGTAATATTCCACTACTTAAAAGAAGATGCACTAACACATTTAAAATTTTGATCTTTTAATTTTCCCTTTATTTGATCCGTAATCGTGTTTCTTTATCCGATGAAAATTATACTGTAATTGTCGGCTATTTCCATTCCGAAACGTATTTCCCCCTAAACTTTCGATATTCTTCATTGTCTACAATATTTTGTGGAATGTTGTACACACAACATAAAAATAAAGTCATATAGAAATTTATACAGTATTATGGTACATCACGTTACGCATTTAACCGGTGTTGTTTGCTATTAACATGTCTTGTACACACAGAAATGCTATATATTGCAAAAAATACATTTAATAATAGTGCCAGTATATTCTAATGTCGGAAATCTGTTAAGAAATATATTAACACTCGTCGAACATAACAACGAACGCTGTGGATTCGCCATCATCAATCAAATCCGACATTTATACACATACTAATCATTCGAGTATGAATCCCGATTTCAGATTTGTCCGACCGCTTTCGAAATATGTATATCATTCCCGCCAATGAGTGCGAACTCGTTTCTGCAGGCTTACTTTGAACTCACTGTTGTAATTTTATGAACTGCCACCAATGAAAACCGTTTTTTCCGAAAAAATAAGCAAATTTGGGCAGCAAAACAAAAATTTTTGTAACATTTGGTAAATATGCAAAACGTGTGTAGCTTGCAGTAGTTGGAAAGTTTGTAATGCAAATAATTGTGGATAACACACTACAAATTGTGATGGAGTTAGTTATTATTTTTTTTTAAATTGCTCGCCTTCTTGATTACACATTTAAACTGACATGTATCATGATTCAAGTACCTAATGCTTAATATTGAATAAATGATAACGTTTGATATTACAAAGAGAATTACCCTGGCGATGCCTGCGCGTGGAATATGCTGGGTCTCCTTAGAGAACGAATGGGTCTAAAGATGGGGGCTGTCCAAGCGTTTAGAAGTGCTTTAAGACTGGCAGAACCATCTATTCGAGACAAAGTATACGTAAATTACGGACGATCGCTAGTAACAATTGGTAAATACGCTCAAGCCGTAGGAATCTTTCAAAACGTCAAGGAGGCAACGTTCAACAGTGGGAGCGGTTTAGCCTTGGCATTATACAAAGGTAAGAACCATTTCGTAGTTCCCAAAATGCTCCATCCATTTAGTCCTTCGATAAACAGACAAGCAATACGAGGAATCCTATGCTTCGTACGAATCGGCTTTACACTGGCTCACCGAGGATCAAGGGCTTCAGTCCGAGATCCTGGTCGCGTTAGCTTCGATGGCGTACCTGTTCCAAGGACCAGAGGAGGCGAAAACTTTACTATTTCAAAGGTGCGCGTGTTGTTATGTTGGTAATATTTCGTCGTTGAGAGCAAATTCCATATAGCTTTCAGCTAGAGAACCCTTCACCGTGGGGTTTATACGCCACCTTATCCCTTGGACTGCTCCATCAAGACCTAGAACTGTCTAGTTTGGTTCTTAAGGAATTGGAGAAGCTCAAAGATCATGTTAGATGTCTTCCTCATTATTCGATTTTGATCTCTTACGTGTATTTGCTACAGGTAATGATAATGATGATTATTGAAATTGGAAAGTATACAACCTGCGGCAAAAGTATAGGACACTACATTTATTAAAGAAATTTCATTGTTTTGTTAAGCATATCGAGTTTGGATATTTTTTTCTGTATGTGATAAACAAATTACACTATCTCTATCACTACTTAGGACAAAAATACGCGATGTAAGGCTAATTTGGGATTACTGACGAAATAAAGGTGCGCCAAAGTATAAGACATGGTTTAATTAAACTTTATAAAAATTTCTAATAGTGCGTCGGACCACATCGTTTCTCTACAACTTCAAGCATTCCCTTTGGCAAAGTTTTTGCACTATATGCTCCCATTTCATTAAAATACTGGTTGTTAATTTCTAAATTGAATTGAATTGAATTGTTTTCCGCCGCTGTATACCCGATGTGCTGAGATAAGCATTTTCGATCATATTCACGCCAGGCAAACGGGTATCAAGAACTGATATTTTCTTTCTTCGAAAATAACCATTTACAATTTGAATACGGTGGACAGCAGCGTTATTTTGCTAGGACACAAAGTCCCGGGATGTAATCTGTCCGAGATGCCATGACATTTAATCGACGGTATAATTTGTATTTTATAGAACTTTATTACACTACCACCACCCATTTGAACTACTTCCTCCTTTCTTAGATCATGGCTATAACACTGATAGCCATCAGGATCATCTAAATTAAACTTTTTCTCATCAGTAAAATGATTTTTCGCCAGCGTTTATGCCAATGTAAACGCGCGGTTGCAAATACTAATCTGGCTTCTTAATTCTGACGCGTTAAAGAAGGTTTTCTTTGCAGTTATTTTCAACAGACGTTGAACATTTCGCAGATTGGTAGTTGCACTTACTGCTTGTGCTATTTGGTTCGTAGTCGTTGCGAAGTTTGATGCAAATCTTAAAATTGTGCGACGTCCACGTTTTGTTATCGCTTTGGTTTTTTTAGATTTGCATGCTTTTCCGTAATTTTCGCCTATATTTAATTGAATTATGAGAATTACAAGACCGGTTCTGCTCAAATTTGTTGCTATCTTTGCAACTGACCAATTTTTGTCAGCCAAATACACTAACATTTAATACACCGTGTAAAGGCTTTATTATAAAATACTTTCTCTATTTGCACTGTACCCGTTGAGGACAAAACTAAAATTGATGACATTGCCTATACTTTTGATGCACTTGGATCTGTGGTTTTCCCTGAATATTTTTGCTCATCACAACTTTCACAATGCCAGTACCAGAAACTACTACAATCAACCTTATACGTTTCCAACACGAGTTGCCTAATCGAATTTTTCAATATAATTCTTATTTTACTTAAAATTTACGAGTGGCCTATACTATAGTCGCGGGCTGTACAGATTTAATTCACTATTGTATATATACGTTTGCAACACGGGTTGTCTACTCAAATTTTGCAATATAATTCTTATTTTCAAAGATTAATCTTCGATATTGAACTACGGAAGAACTCCAAATTTTGGAATCTCGCACCATTTCTTATTTTAGGGCGACCCGAAACGTGCTGTATGGGAAGTTAGCAAATTGATTCACAGACACCCAAACCAACCTGGTCCATGGCTTTCATTGTCGATCCTACTGATTAGATTACACGCAGAAAGGCCTAGAAGTTATGCTCCTGCTAGATGCGGCGAAATCGCTATGAAGTTAGGTCAAAATACCATGGACGTTACAAAGGTATTTCTGAGATCAAACCGCCATTTTGGATACAAATTTTCTAATTCCATTTACAGGTACTGTGCATTGTTTCCTTGGGATTGTTCCTAGTAGGCAACTATAAACAGGCTCTAAAATCGGCACAAAAAGCGATCCATTGCTATCCAAACGTTGCTGAGTGTTGGATTGCATTAATTTCGGCCTTGATGATCAAAACGAAGAACAACAAGCAGGAAATGGATAAGGCGAAATTGGACCAAAAAGCCGCTCATGTTCGAAATAATCTGAATCCCTCGGATTCTTTAAGCAAGTGGTTAGATGAACATTGTCAACATATTAGAAGCGCATAATTTAAATGTATTTCTAAGTTGTTATATCTCCCATGATTATGATTTGACTTTTACTACGACAAATTTTGCAAATATACTCGTGATAATTTTACAAGAACTGATTAATTAACATTGTAATATGATTTTTGTAATTTATTTGCTGTGAGTGAATATAGAAATCAATTAGATTTTAAGTCTTTTATTTCTAGTTCGTTTGAGTAGTAACTACTATAATCTTCACATAAAATACCATAGTAATATTCAAAGTACCATACGACCGATTAAATTTACCCTCTAGCAGGTCGCTCAGGTTAAAAATTCTTATCTTTATACACCATGTCGTAAGCTGATAATTCTGCCGACATTTTCCCGACATATCCGCTACCGTACTAACAAAGCATCCAGTATACACCTCGGGAATGTTTACGACAACAAATTCCTACCTTGCTTATTGATAGTTGATCATAGTTGATTTTCATGTTATTAATAACAACGAATAATATAAGTTTATCTTCTCTTTTATACTGCATAAGATTCGAGTTACGTATTAAGCATTCTTTTTCACTTTATCGATTTGGGATTACTCTTAACTACGGGATTTAGAACTTGTAGATGAAAATGTATCGTCAGACGAAACGTATTCCGTCGGACTAAACCTTTGTAGTCTTCGCAGTTGTCGAAATATGAATTTCCTTTGAAATGAATACGTAGGCTTCCACGGCAGCAATACGCGAACTACTTCCGGAATTGGACTGTGTTATGATGAGATATATAGATATGAAATAAGAGTAAGAGGAGAAAGAAATAAAAAGAAAAGAGATAGAACGAAGAAAAGTGAGAAAAGGGGAAGGGGTGATAAAAGAAAAGAAAAGGTGGAAAGAGTAAGAGAGACAGAAAAAAAGGGGAAAAAAAAGAGAAGAAAAAGAGAGGTCTCCTTTCCTTTTCTTTCTTCCCCGCCCCCTCCCCTCCATCATTTTTCTTCTTTTCATCTCTTTTGTTTTATTTTTTTCTTCTCTTACTTTTATTTCATTTCTATATATAACATCATGACACGGTCGAATTCCGGAAGTAGTTCGTTAATTAATGAATTTCCTTTACTTGTTTGTGAATGGGTTGAGTTCAATGCAGAAAAAATCTGTGATTTATTACTATGGCTTGCACTGACCGATGTTATAAATGACGATTCTGAAAATATATGTGATTTTGGAATAAACGGCCCAATTATTTTTTTATTAATTCGGGAATTTGAATAACACTTACGTCTTCCGAAACAACGGCTAACTTATTTTCGGCAGTCAATCTTAACAAAGATTTATTTCGCCTCATTTTAGAACGCACACATTCATATTATTAAAATGAAATTCACTTTCCGCAAAGCTATTACTGCCACCTACAATAAAATGTTATATACGTCAATAATGTATTGTGAAATTAAAGTAAATAAATTTTATATTTATGGTACCCATTTTAAATTAAAATGAAGATAAATGTACTATTTGCAAGTTTATTTCTAATATAATTTTACCATACAACGCTTCAGATTGTCACACTTACTAATGCAGTGTTGGATTCATTGTTTGCAAGTGAATTAAAAGCGTTCTCAAAAGAAACTGAAAGAGATAGCAGAGACAACAGGCATCTCAGAAAAACGCGTTGGCCATATCCTACACGAAGTTTTGAGCATTTTGAGCTTTCGGCGCGATGGGTACCGCGTTTGCTCACACCGAGCAAAAACGAAATCGGGTGATCGTTTCGGAGGAGTGTCTGGCCAGGATCCAACGTAATCCAAGGGATTTCTTCATGCGTTTCGTAACCGTGGATGAAATTTGGATCCACCACTACATACCGGAGACCAAGGAACAGTCGAAGCAGTGGACTTTTCCGGGCGAATCGGCTCCGAAGTAAACAAAGACCGTTCCATCGGCTGGAAAGGTCATGGCGACCATTTTTTGGGATTCCCAAGGTGTGATCGTCATCGACTATCTGCAGAAGGGAAGGGCGATCACGGGACAGTACTACAGCGATTTATTGACCCGATTCGATGCAGTATTGAAGGAGAAACGGCCTCGTTTGCAGCGGAAAAGAAGTACTTTTGCACCACGACAATGCACCGGTTCATTCATCCCGCATCGTCGTGTCCAAATTGAATGAGTTGCGCTACGAATTAGTCTGTCATCCTCCATATTCACCACAGTTAGCCACCAGCGATTTTTTCCTATTCCCAAACCTGCAGAGATCACTAGGAGGAAAGAGATATGCCTCAAATGAAGAGGTCATCGCCGCTGCAGATGGCTGTTTTGCAGACGTCGAAGCATCCTACTTTTTCGACGGCTTGAAGAGACTGGAGCACCGTTTGAAAACGTTTATTGATCTTCGAGGAGACTACATTGAAAAATAAAAATAAAAAACCACACACCTTGTCGATTCCGGAAACCTTTCAGATCGCCCTCGTAATATTGTCAGCGTTACTCAGGTATTCAGGTAAGGCGGAATTATTTAGATGTTTAACATTTAAGGCTTTTAATTTACTCAATTTGACTTTTTATATGCAAGATTGAAATTTATACTGAAAAGTTAAAGTTAAACCTTTTTTCCCCTTTTTTTTAATGACTTATTAGTAAGTTTACGTAAAGATTTATAATAATCATAATGTGATTGGAGATTTTGTCAGAATATATCGTTTTTTTGCACTATGTCTAAGGCTCATCATCAGCCTGATGGTGTCGGTTAGCCAAGGTTTAGGGCTACTGAACAACCGAGATGTAACAAAAGGAACATACTTGTTTAACAAGGACAATAACGATTCGGTTAAAAAGGAAACTTTTAACATTTAACATTCACTTTGGTGAACTGGCAAAGAAGATCTGGAGTTAAAGTTTGCAATTCTTGATAGAATAAATTCTCATTAAAATCTTTGAATGATGTATAAGTCGCAAATGAAGGAAACGTCGTTTCAGATGTCACTATAAAGGTACGTTATAAGAATTAAATAATCACGCCTCGTACGTTTTGAAATAAAGTTTACAAATTTCTAATTTCTTTCGTCTATCATTTCATTTCTTTCTATTTGTTTATATCCTTTCGTGCAAAACGAATAACGACAATTTAAAGAATGTAGGTATTTACCGTAAGTAAACGAAACGAAATTGCAATTTAAATACGTTTATCGAACAGATTTATGCCGCTAAAGTGATGACAAATAACGTTCGACTTCGTTTTCGTCTCCAAATACATCTGCCGCATCAGATTTTACCTTCGTCATCGATACTTTTTTAACCATTGTTTCGAAATCGTGTCAATGTTAAAGACGATTATTGTGATAATTATATTATCACCGATCGCCTCTTTAACCAACCATTTAACATGCACGTACAAAATGCTTCTTCATCGGGATAAAATAGAAAACTCGCCGGTATACCGCTCTTATTTTTCATCAGCTATGTGTGTCGGTAAAAGTTTGTTGATTTTCTATTTCGCGCTTTTCGGGGTGTTTGCTCAGGATTGTGGCACGCAGGGCGAGAAAGTAAGTTTCGCAATTTAAATTGATCTATCGTTACTTTTTCAGGTAAATACGATTCCACCATACGTAAATCGATTTTGGTTGTTTCTTTTTTTCAAGTGCGGCGGAACTAAACAATGTTGTGGCGGATGTTGCGTCAATAGTTATTGTACTGAGGGTAAGTGAGATATCAAACGACAATTGATCAGTAAGACCGTATGTTTATAACAATACTTACCGTTAACATACGGTACTTAACGTAACTTATTCTCTAGTGAATGTTATCACAGTGCACAGCAAAACTGGATTGTGTCATGAAATATATACTCTCCTGCCCAATGAAGTTTCAATACTTAATAAATTTTTAAATTAAAAATTATTTTACTGTACAATACACCATGATATCATAAAGTTTTTAGGTCGAAGATGGCATTCAAATAGAAAGTATATGTCTCAACTTATATTATCAGATTCGTAACACAACCTTAACTTCACATAAATACGAGGATGACCTACAATGTTTCCGGATTCGGCAAGAGCTGGCGCACGAAACTTGAAGTAGATTCATTGGTCGGCAAGGGCAACCTTTTTTATGGCAACTGTCAAAATTTTAGACATCTACCGTCAATAGTTGTTGTCTAAGAGTGTGTTTTGTGTAGCAAATCAGGCGGTTTCGCAAAACTGGATAAAATCGAATTTCCTGCAGTGATAAAACACTTCTGAATGTCTGGGAAAACGGCCACGGAAAATTCGAAATATTTTGCTAGAGATTCATGGCGGACGTACTCCATCATTTTCGACCATCATCTTCTGAGTGAGCGAGTTCAAACGTGGCCGCACAAGCACAAGTGACGAACCACGCAATGGACGCTGCAAAGCTGTTGCCAACGATGAAATGGTCGACATGATATCGTGTTAGTCGATGGCCGATTGAAGCTGCAAGAGATAGCAGAGACAACAGGCATCTCAGAAAAACACGTTGGCCATATCCTACACGAAATTTTGGGTACGAAAAAGCTATCGGCGCGATGGGCACCGCGTTTGCTCACACCCGAGCAAAAACGAAATCGGATGATCGTTTCGGAGGAGTGTCTGGCCAGGATCCAACACAATCCATGGGATTTCTTCATGTGTTTCGTAATCGGAGCAAAAATTCGGTGCCACACGAAATAAGGCGATCCCCAAAATGATTGCGCAGCATTCGAAGAGACTCCCTAGACGTATGACAGGTTGCCCCATCCTGCTGTAACCATTGTTGATTACGTGGTAGGTTCCTGGCACGACAAAATCGCTGAAGATCATGCAGAAATGGTGTGATAACCTGTTCTCTGTAGCGCTCCTGATTCACGGTTAATGGCGTTCCATCCTCTGCTTCAATGAAATACGGGCCCAATATGTGCGGATACAGCACACCAAATGGTAACACGGTCACTGTGAAGAGGTTGCTCGACGATTATGTCGGGGTGTTCGAATCCAAGAAACCATGTTGTCTGCTTGTTAATGTACACGTTTAAGTGAATATGACTTTCATCAGAAAACCAAACATTCGACAAGATCGACGCGTCCTCATAATTCGTAGTCGATACACGTGCGCAGTATGCTGCTCTTACACGCTTATCAGCTGCAGTCAGGTGTTGTCCGGTCTGTATTTTATATGCAAATCCACCAATATTCTTGAACATTCGACGGAGCGATCGATCACTGATATTCAATTTTACTGATGATCTTCGAAGGCTTCGTCTCGGCGATGGCAGCACCTGATTCAAAGCACGCCCTTGATTCGTATTGGTTGTGACCGTCACTGGGCGACCCGCGTGACCTTTACGTTGGCAAAGCACACTTCCCGTATGACGAAACTTGTCAACAACTGCTAACATAACGGCTTTGCTCGCAACCTGTTTCATAAACTTAGGCCTAAATGCGTCGGCAACTTCTTTTAAGCTTGAACCGTTTTCGCACCTTTTTTCGTATGATTCAAAATAGTGCTCCACGATAAAAACTTTTTCTGCAACAGTGAGAACCATCCTGAAGCAAATAACATGCACATACGTTGTAACCACGTTCGGAAACCACTCGGTACGTTTCAGCACGTGACACATTTAACACATGCGCATTTCAGTACTGTTTATTTTGCCGCATACTTTACATGCTTTACAAACCAAGCTTTTTCTTGCGATTTGCTGCAAACCGTGCAGATAAATTCTATTTTATTTAAACCAGATTACAAAACGTTACTAAAACTATATAATTTTTTATATCTATTTTTCTTTAATTTAACGTAATCAATACAAGATCTAAGCCGCAAAAACTAGTAAAGAGACCTAGGAAGATTGGATAATAAAGTTTGCAAAGATAATAGGTTTGCACTAATATTTTTTACACTCATCTACACAGAAAATTACCAAACTTAAAGAATCGATTGTATTTCAGCTACAATAAAAGATTGCATTGAAAGCGAGGATCTATGCCAGGAAGTATATTGCCCACCTGGATACGATTGTCAACTATACCAACCACCTGACTGTCCTGGTTGTGAAGCGCAGCGAAATTGTGTCATTAGCCAAGAAAGATAATCACTTTGAATTATAATAATTAGTCTTTATTAATTGTAAATTACTTTATGTAACCTTAAATAATACATAGGTTTACTTATGATAAGAACTTATTACTACTGTAGCGACACGCTTCATAAATTTTAAATGTGATATATATTAAGTATAAATAAAACTTGTGTTATTTATTACATCCGGTGGCAGAATATATATCGGCGTGATTCCTTCTAATCCTGAAAAAATGTTAAAAAATTAGAAACGCATGGTGTTTTGTTACAATGTCAAATGTATGATTCACCTTCAGGCATATCCAGGTCGAAATCTGCATTGTAAAATTTATCCAAGAAATCGCCATGTCTTTTACGTCTACCCGTTGCAATTTGATCGTGTAAGATGTTAATTGTGGTGTTCTTATGTGATGCCCCTGAATGTTAAGTTTAAGAAAAGCTATTAGTATTAAAAAAAAATTATGTACATACAGTACCGTCCATATATATAAGAACGACTGTAAAATTGTTGATTCCTTTGATTTGAATTGAATATAGAATTGATTTATTGCATCGCGAAAAGGATGTTTAAGGACGAAAAACAGAAAATCTTACAAAATTTTAATGGAAAGTGATTTGTCGTCAATATGCCCACCTCGGGATTGAATCCCGGCGGCACATATTCTTGGCATTCTTCTAATCAGAGATTTCAGATAATCGCCTGAAATTTCAGAACATGCTATCTGGAGCCAAGGATCTCGTGTGCTGCTAACTCTCCTTTTTCTTTGAAATCTTCGATGTAATTCATCCCATACTATTTCTATTTGCGACAGATCTGGAAATTGAGGTGGCCAAATCTGAAGTACATTGCTTGGCACAGCATTTTTCTGTAAGATTCCTACATAACCCTCCTGCAGCATCCCGTTTATTTTCATCAAATCGCCTCCAATTATACCACCAAACCAACCCCAAACCATCACACTACTTTCATTATGTTTCGCAGTAGAAACCACGCTTTGGTTACTTACTTGGCTCCAGTCTACCGCCTCACAAATGGTCGACGTTTTGAATCAAAGGTTTGGACTTTTGATCTGTCGATAATACTTTACACCACTATTCAAGGGTTCAATCTTTCTGTTGGATGGACCATTCCAGTCTTTTTTCCTTAATTTGTGGTTTCAGCAATGACCTCACAACTAATCTTGGGGGCAGTCTCTGCATAACTATTGTTGCTCTTCTTGAAATATTGAGTTGTAGAGTGATCTCTGGGTCTGTGAGAAACTTACTTTGTTTCGAAGATATTATATATTCTTTTTATAGTCCTCCCCACATAAATGAACGGTATAAATATGTCTATATATATATATATATATATATATATATATATATATGTGTGTATATAATATACTTGCCTGGTAGAGCAGGAATTGGCGCGATAACATTGGACTCGCAGGTATTGACTTTATAGCTCTAGAAAAAATATATGGAACTATAGAAGTTACATTTACAGGTTATCCTAATAAACAGGATATATACGTTAAAATAAATTTGGAGATGCCTTTATAGTTGGTTAGTTATCTGTGAACAAAGGATTTAACATACTTATTAAAATATGTATTAAGAAAGATTCAATTATAAAATCTGAAACCTTATCATATTTTAAACAGAAACAGTTCGGGCTTGTATTTAATTTTAAACTTCAAACTACTTAACCTTAAAGTTCTTTTTATAGTGTCTCGCGATCACAACCCATACACCTCAGAGGAAAATAATAAAACGAAAAATTACAACTTAAATTGGGTGTCAGTAATGTTATTGACCTCCAGTGAAAGAAACCAACTTTAAAGTTTAATACACAAGTTAGAAAAAATAATCTATAACTAAACATTGTTAGTTTGCCTTACCTTGACGACAGATAGCTCTGGTTTGTAGTAATCGTACAATTTTATAGTGGTATTGATTACATTCTCCACAAAAGTATTTTCGTTAATATTGAAAGGTACGCAGACTGGTTCGTTCGTTAATTCAGTGAAATATAGAACGACGCGGTTTGCTAATTCTTCAAACTTTTTCACCCCTGCAATATTTACAGAAATAAGAAACAGAACAGGATTGATCGTAGAGAGATTGTAAGAATGTTTATTTACCCTTTCCTTGTTTAGGCAGTATTAGACAAACTTGATTTGACTAATTAACACTATTTCGTCAAAACTAAACACCAACGATCATTTTAGATTATTACTTTATGATTGATGAATATGAAGCCTTCGTTGGCTTTTATAAAAGATAAATTGTATCTTTTCTCTTGTAAAAACTTTAGAGTATCATTCCACCAACGATTAATTCAATCTAATTTAGTCATAATTACGATTAAATTTTTCACAACTAATTCAATTTAGTTTGATTTTACCCTACACTGCCCGAAGGTTGTGAACCATTTTTGTAACAAAATGAGTCTTCAATGAAAATGTATTATTTTTCATATATTTTTGGTTATGAAACACTGTTGAAATGTCTAAATTACCCATTTGATCAAATTTAACACGAGAAAATATAAATATTCTAGCTTAGTTTGGTGCGAAATGGCACACCTTACATTTCCGGAGGTAATATCCGATAGCTTTTAAGATATTTGAGTTTAAGCTTTAGTAAATAATTTTATACGTTACTGGTATTGTCTTTGTTTGCCAATTCAAAGAGAGAATCACGATCCGGTTCGTATCCCGAAGGCATCGCGACCTCCAGCACAGCCATATTCGAATGTCCAGGTCCAGTGTAGGCTACACAAGGCGATATAATCGCAACGGAACATTTATCGATCTCGGACACCGGTTCTACGTCCACAGCTAACCTAAAAGCTTGCGTACTATTGAAATTAAAGGAATTGTACGTTATCACAGCCTAGAAATAACCCATACTATAAGTAATGAGGCTAGAACGCAGCAGAATAGAAAATTACCTGAGTTAATACGCAACCTTTACCGTCCACGCTAATTTTGACCTTCGTCGGGACTTCGTCGAGATCGATCTGCGTCATTTTCATTCGATCCTCTTTCAATACCGTGATTGATTTCGTTTCGCTTTGCGAGGAAACTGTGATGTTCATTTGCGGTTGCCCTGTATTGATCAAGCTAGCGTATCGACTTAATGCATCTAGTGCTACTGATGTATCCTAAACAAAAGGTGTTAATTATTCCAATTCCTTTTTTTTGTAAATTCAAAATGAACACACGAGAAACTGTTGTGGAAACAAATACAAGAAATGTCACATTCAAAATGGCAGATGTTTTGAGTCTTTAGTGAAAGATAAGTTTGACCACACATTCCTAAAGGAATGGGGTACAATTTATAGACATGTCAATGAGATAGCTGAAGGATATATGGCGGAAAAGCTTCTTACCAAGATGAGTGTTTAAGCAAGTTGTATTCACAGGCAATACTGGTGTAACTAACAGTGATATTTCAGAAGAATCTATAGAAGAAAACGCTAACCTCAGAGTGCAAATTCTATTAATATGGCCTTCCTTTAGTGTAGCAGTATCCTTGTTATTCTGAGCGAAATCTAACAAACACATCAAAACCTTGAAGACGTCACTTCTTATACGAAGCAGCCGCGAAAGTCTATATTCATTGCTGTGTTATTAAAAGATTTGACAAGATTCTAACAGTCATAAAACGAATATGCCGAGTGATTTATTTAACCTGGAATTTATATTATCTCGAAAAATACGCATCGTACAGAGAAAATAAATGCTCGAAATGATGACCTTGAATGGCAATACATTCGTCGATCTGCATTTCAAATGACACAACTGAGTAGTACGTCTCTAGTAATATGGATACATGCATTCCTGATTCGTTCAGTAATATTCTAACAAGTTGTTAATACTTCTTGGTCTACATTATCTTTCAGATATCCCCACAAAAAAAAAACTAACGAAGTTAGATCTGAAAATCTGGCAGGCCAATATATCGGACCAACTTTACCGATCCAGCGACTGTAGAAATCACGATCAAGTGAAATGAATCATCCGGTACATCCGAACAAAAAAGAATTCTTTTACAAGATTCTTTTGGTTTAACAAAATGCTCCTTTGACTTCAGAAAATTATAACGTAATACCTGTGTGGTGGTAAAGCCTCCTTTAGCTCCAAGTTTGCTGTGTAACCACTTCACTATCGAATTGGCGTAGTAAAGATTTTGCGAAGAATTCTTGTGAAGCAACGACATCAATACGTAGCTGGTCATCTCAATGCTCACTGATAGGGAAAGATCTAAAACATAGTCCAAAAATCGTAGACCGTAAACTATAGCAAAAAATTTACTAACCTGGTTGTCCCCACCATAGCAAGTCTCCTTCCTTAGTGGCAAGTTGCAATAACTTTTCCAAGCTTCTATCCGCGTTACTATACCATTCGACGAGGTATAAGGCGTATGCACTGATTGCTAAGGTGTATTTATCTGGTTGGTGTAGACCTCTAATGCAGTATTTTGCGTTTGTTCGGATAGTTTCGTTTAAATCGGTGTTGGATTCCAAAAGGCTGATTAGGACGTAAGCAGTTAAAGCTGCGGTGCTGTTTTCAGTACTCATACCACCCTGAAAAAAAGTCAAGGGATTTACTAGATGATTGTTGTTCTGGTTGGGAAGGTAACACGTTTAATATAGCTTGTCTAGGTATTCTCTTTTTAGAATCTATAACGAAATACTTTTCGAAACAATTATTGTACAGTAGATGCTCGATGGTGTGAACACAAATGAAGCACAGACTGTTTCCACTAACGATTTATTCACATTAAAGAGAATGACTGATTTTATGTTTAATTGGTATTGTTGCATTAATAATTGTTTACTCATTTATAATTACACATTCTTTTTAATTTGAAAAAGATAAAAATACATTCTAAAAATATTATGTAATTTTAATTTGTTTTTTGTTTTTCAAGTTTTTGTCTTAAGGCTGTTTCTCTTATTTCTTTTAATATTTGAATATATTTCGAATTAAATCAATATTCTTCTGCCCATTGAATTAATATTTTCACTGGTCTTCCTCTTCTCGTTCTACTTTATGGTGTATAATTTAATGCCCTCTGTGGCCATCTATCTTCACTCATTCTCTGTACCTGTTCATTCCATATAAGTTGTCTTGTTTCGATTCGATCCGCACTAGTAATAACTCTTCCTGTTCTTCGTCGTATCTCTTCGTTTCTTAGATGTGCCAATTTCATTACTCCACAGGCTTTTCCCAGGAAGTCCATTTCGATCGTGTCTACATTCATTTTATTGCTGTTATTGTTGCATTCATTTTATTGTGTTCATTTTATTGCGACAACTTTATATATTTTTATCTTTTGTTGTTTGTAGTCTTAATCCTTTAGACCTTAGCAAGGAATTTAAGGCCTGCGTTGACTGGTTTGTTCTTCTTACTTTTCTAATTTGCAAGTCCTGGTGGTCATCTTGGTCTTTACACTCAACTTTGATATATTCAGTCCTTGTCATATTTATTGTTAGTCCCCAATGTACGTATCCTTGTCTCAGTTTTCTAAACATGTAGTCTATATCCTCTTCACCACACGCTATAATTACTTGATCGTTTGCCAAATAAAGACTTATGAGACAGTGATAAGGAACATAAGAATTATGAGAGATCAATTCTTAAAAATTGACTTCATCATCCAAGAAGATTCGGAGTTGTCATAGTCCACACAAAGAGAAAAATTTTTGACAGGTCTAGGATGTTTCGCGTTACCAATAATTAATGGCTTGGCTTTATGTGTTCCATTGGCATAAGCACATGTCAAAGACGTTAATAGTTGTTTCCCATGTTTTCTACATGGAGCAGTCTTCTCTTGAGATGAAACAAAGGTTCATCGGCATTATATAATTGATTAGGTATTATTTTTAATTGCTCTATTTTATTTTTTGCTGGACTTTAAATGGATCAATTAGTTCTGGCTGGGATGATAATTTTTCATCCGCAAATTTTTATATATCGAATTCCGAATCTTTTTTAAATCTTTGCAATCAACCTAGCAATAAATTCTCAGCAGAATTTTCCTTCATCTTCGAATTCAATGCTTTTGCCTTTTCTTTGAACATATAACCACTGACCATAATGTTGTTATTTCGTTGAATTTTTCTCCATTTCAGGATGTTTAGATCCCCTTATGTCCTGGTCCTGCATAAATACAACCCACCGCACGTATTACCGCATTTTCAAACATTGTCTTTGTATATCCAACTGAAGATAGGCAGCCAGCCATACACCTGGAGAGGGGCGTGAGGGGATGAGGAAGTACGACACAACCAAGACAAGACTAGAACAAGACAAATGTGACGCTTTTGCTTTTTACAATATTTCGGTATTAGTTTGCGTATTTCTTTTATTATTAAAGACTAAAAACTATAATACAGTCACTATCATTCAAAACAGCACGGAATATTAGTTCTTTTTAGTTTTCTTTTACAAATCGCGGAATTAACAACGCCATATATTGTCGATAAATTTGTTACATTTACATTGTTTTCTAATTCCTCAATTATACCCACTTTTCACTTCGGATTTATTTGCGACAACATGACGTAATAAGTCGCGATCGAACGATTCTCTAATCATCTAGATACTGAAAGAAGCTCTAAGGCATGAAGCTGTATTACGTAAACAACGCGTATCATATACATAATCCGGGGAAGTACAGCAGCATTAAAACATATGGTGCGTACTGATCGACCTAGGGAATTCTCACCGCACGAACTACACTAGGGTGACAGAATAAAATAGACACCAGGTAAAGCGGTATAAATATGTAAACAGCTAAATTCTAAGAACGAATTAAGAACTTTCTGTTGACATTAGGGTAGGGGTAGATGTATCGGAAGGAATTCGTCATAGTCAATTTTTTAATATTCCGTTGTCCACAGTTAACCGTGTGATTACACAATTTAAACGCAACGAAAAAACAACAGTGGAGCCAAGATCAGGTCGTGCCGGACCTTCTGAAAGAAGTGAAAGGGTGCTTGTGCGCGAAGTGTTAAGAGAACCGCGAAAAAGTACAGCTGAGCTTGCGGCAACTTCATAGAAAAGTCAGCGCACCGTTCTGCGATACCTCCACAGTGTGGGGATGTATAAAAGGGTGGCAAAGAAAAAACCTCTCCTTACAGCGCTTCAAAAACGGCGCCGAGTGGCTTGGGCAATCGAAATGCGAACGAAGCCCGAAGAGTTTTGGCGGTCTGTCATTTTTTCAGACGAAAGCAGATTCTGCCAATTCAGTGATAGTGGTCGTACGTGGGTATGGAGACGTTCGTCACAGCAACTAGACGACAGATTTTTGCATCAGACGGTGAAATACGGCGGTGTGAACATCATGGTGCGGGGCGCGATATGGTATGGTGGAAGATCATAATTAGTAATCTGCGATGGAAATATAAATGCGGCAAAATATATCCAAATATTAACAGAAGGACTACTACCGATATTCGACAACGCCATTTTATCTAAAGAACACGCCACTTTTATGGAGGATGGAGCACCCCGCCACAAGGCAAGAACAACAACCACATGGAAAGGGAAACAGGGGATTCGGATTTTACCGTGGCCAGGCCAATCACCAGACATGAATCCGATAGAGAATGTTTGGCACATAATCCAGACAAATATGACGAAACGACCCCGAAAACCCAGCAATAAGAAAGAACTCGTGGCAGCTGTTACAGAAGAGTGGTTAAATATTCCAGAAGACACCATAATCATTTAATAGATTCTATGCCACGACGACTCGCAGCACTTCACGCAAGTAAAGGTGGATCGACAAAATATTAGTCTAATTTAAAAATTTTAAAATATTTTGTATATATAACAAGAATAGAATCTTTTTTTTAATTAGTAGGTGTCTATTTTATTCTGTCGCCCTAGTGTATTTGTGCTGACGTTAACGAATGCGAGTCTGTTCACGTTATACGGCGTTCAATATTATGAAAATGATTGTTCACGTCATCGATAATGCCGATAATGTTGATTGCTTGATTTAGGAAATTGTTTGTTTTGTAACTTCCAAAATTCGGTTTAATAATTCCGCATACAACTAGCGAATACATATACGATGTGGTATGTAGTTATTTTCTGTTACTATAGATTCTCTAGAAATGAATAAAATATTTTTCACTCAATTGAATTCTACAACTAGGTTAGTAAAAACTTTTTTTCGTAGGAATAGACGATGCCAAAAAGCATACACACCAATTCGTGAAAGACATGATGCCCAGGGTGGAAACAACCATTCTCTAATTGATGCTTAGTTATCCAAGTTATTGCCTTCCTGATGACGTTCTCATCGACATGGATATATTCCTTGATCTGTTTCAGAGTTCTCACCACGAACGCGGTCAAAAACATCGAACCATCCGGATCGTGATAGCCGAACGCTGAGAAGGAACCGTCTGCATGCGCATAATCCAAAATTCTTTGATATCCTAAAAGAGTGTTCAAAAATAACTTACTTTGAAGCCAAGATTTAGCTTCTTAACATTTACCTATCTTCATATTTCGAATCGCCCTTTGATACAAGGACTTGGTAAGGCGACCGCTCCTTTTCAAATACCTCAAAACGTATAAGTTTGGAGTTATCATGGCCATCACTTGTTCTCCGCAACCTGTGGGAACGTTCAGAAGGTGTTCCAAATTCTATAAAGGTTATTATGAAAAAATCTATTTGGATATGGATATTTCTAACGTACCTGGATGGTAGGACCCAATAGGTCGGAATTTATTATAATCTTACTTCTTAGGGAATCCAAAACGATATCCTTGGGTAACTTGATGTCCCACCATACGTTATTATTTCCCAAAGAACCTCAAAATTTACTTATGTTAGCAAATGTAATATTTTAATTAAGAAATACGTCTGCAAATGTGAAGTTTCCATAAAATATTGTCCATATTATGTCGTGATATTCATTATGTTGTAGCAATTCTTGTCTATAATGTTAAAAGAAATACTAAAATTATTGGAAAATGATAATAGTTTATAATGAGTAGTGTAAACCCTACGGAAAACAATACTGTGGATTCTCTATGTACGGGGGATGTTTCAAAAGTTCTTGGAATTTAGCTATAATTTCTTTATTCTGTTTAATTTTCAATATTACAATGTATTTTTTCAAAATAATCGCCATTTAATTCAATATATAAACAACGATGAGCCAATTTTTTTTAAATCGTCCCCAATGAATTCTTTCGGTGTCACTTAAACTCTCAAATCGAACACCCCATAAGGGTTTCTTCAAATCTTGGAACAGATGAATGAAGAAGCAATTCAGCTAGGCATTTCCCTACTCCATTTATGGAGTATATACTTCACCTTGGATACAATTTAGAATTTAACAATTAAAGGATTATGAAAGCCACTCTTCCGATAAAAGAGGCTACAAAAGGGCGTACCCAAAGACGTTTCATGACTGAATTAGGGATAAAAATTGATTTCGTAAAGCAAGGATATGGTTCCACTAACACCTGAAGTATCCCTAGAATATTTTTCCGAAACACAAATTAATGAAAACTTAATTCGTCGACTTCGAGTCATATTGAATGTAATTAATATCAGCTCTTCAATTGACTCGTGCAAATTTTAGTTGTATACAAGAGATTCCGCTAAATTAGCAATACAACTGTACCCGTGGTATTATATGCCTTCAGCAGTCTACAAAATCTTAATTCACCGAGCTGAAATTATAACAGCTGCAGCATTGCCGATTTGGTTACTGTCAGAAGAAGTGCAAAAGACCAAACATAAAGACTACAAAAATTATAGATTCGCGTCACAAGGAAATGCTTCCGTACAACCGCAAAAGAGGATGTATTTCATAAGATGCTCGAGTCGTCAGATCCGTATACTACACACCTGAGGCCCAAGCATAAGAAGAAACACTTTCCCAATAGTGAAGAAGGATAGATATTGAATTCTTTCTTTTCGAGCATTTGACCCCACTATGCACCATCTTTTGGATTGATTTTTGATCTAAAGATTAAAATAAGGAATCCATATTTCATCAGTGGTGATTATCCGTTACCAAAATCCATCACCGTAACGCTATCAGCTCTTGAAGTTGACGATAAGTGTCATACCTACTGAGTTTTCCGGTCCAAAAGCCTCTGTATCCAACAAGCTGAATCCTTGCTTACACCTAAATAATCATGTAAAATGCCATGAACTTATTTGGTGGTATTCATGGTCACACAAACGATGCCACGAAAATGCGTCTATATCGGTCCAACATTTGAATCAGACGATATTGCACTGGGTAGCTGCATAAATACATCAAGACTTATTTATCACCAATAATATTTAAAACACATCTTAGGGAATGCCTAGAAAATAATCACCAAAGACAAAATCGCTGTAAATACAGCTTTTTTATGGTATTGGTGAAATTATTCACGAGAAAGGCATGTGAAGAGACATAAAACGCTAACACACGAGCATGCTTCTACCTACCCGGCGTCATCAGCGTGAAGTCGAGCGGTTTTATGCTCAACACATGTAATTCCCTCTCTGCTACTATCGCCATGTCTAATCCTATAATACAAGTAATTATTTTTGGCGCTAACTCGTGCCGCCAAAAGAATGAAGCACTTGTCTGCAAAGTCTGACACAGTGAAAAGAAACGGGTACAGTTTCCTATCCTTCTCTCGAGCAATACATGGATCGCATTCCCGAGAGAGCGCTCGCACAAAGGGCAGTGCATAGGATAACTGCGCATGTGAATGATTTCTCAGGCTTACCATGACGTTTTTAAAACAGATCTAATAATGTGCTTATAAGTTCTGCATAATTTAATTAGAGCACAATTCATAGAATTTTGGAAACATCCCTCGTAATATTGTAATTGTTACGTGTTACTTGTAAATTTACACTTTCAATTGAAATTTTACGGTGTTTTTATGGTGTTGGCTACATAATCTTTGGTGGTGGAAATTTTAGGTTTTTTTTTTCTCATTGCACTTCTATATTTATTATCATATGTAAAGTTTGTTAATAGTTTCACGGGCTTTGCACCAATCTCTTACAAAGTTACCGCGATTTTGGACAATATTCTACGAACACCTAAGATAAGATACCGTTAGCGCATAAAACGGTGCTCCTCACTATTTCCGCCGGATATCCCTCAGATTCGACAAGTATCGATTTATGGACCGCATCCCTAAAAGATCGTAAACACCTTGTAAAATGTGCCACTATTTGCCTGAGAATTTAACAACCTTCTGTTTAAAATCACTTCGGGTCCGCAATCTTTCGGATACGAGTAATCAACTAAAGCGGTCGCGCTAACATTTTGACGCCCTAGTCTATGGAATTTCAGACGAAACGTGTGGGTCTCTGTGTTATCTTCTTTTAAACAGAGCGATATGGTTTTGTTTTCGTTGGGCAGCAACATTAAACCGTCATTGTCTTCCAATGTTAATTTTACCTAAATTTTGAAGATTACTATTATTATTTGATTTAGGTAAAGTTCTCTTTTTGAAGTGGATTGGAGTCTATTATTGGCAAGATTATTAAAATTATTTACAGGGTGTTGCAAAAATACAAAATATCCCAAACTTACATTTCTTTTTAAACGGAACTGTTCGTTTTACTCGAAATCATGGAGTGGCCCGCTTAAGGTTTGCTACTGAACATGTCAATTAGAAAATGAATGATTGGGTCAACATACTCTTCACAGATGAGTCAAGATTTAGTCTTTGCACCTCAAATAAACGTGTACCAGTGTACAGACGAGACGCTGAGCGCTATTCCCAATGCAACATCAAATCAACGGTTAGTTCTGGTGGTGGTTCATGGTTTTGGGAGGAATCTCTTTAGCAGACCGTATAGAGTTAGTATTAGTAAATAACTACTAAATAAATGACTGTCCGTAGGTATATAGCAGGTATTTTAAAAGATCATGTAGTACCATACGAACCAGTAATAATCGTCCGGAAATACCTTGATGAGGTTGGTATTCCAGTTTTAGATTCGCTTGTGGTGAATCCAGACTTGAATGCTATCGAAAATGTGCGAGACTGTTTTCACAGAATTGTAGGGACCCAACTTGTTACCCCAGTAGAGCTACGGGGATTTAGAAGATGCTTTCCGAGAGGAGTGGGAGAATTTAGAGCAAGCTTAACACATGGGCTGAAAAGTCCCGGACCTAACAAAGAAAACACGGTGTTTTTGGTTCAAAATTAGCTTTATTCATCAACGTAATCTCCATCAAGAGCAACGCAATCATTCCAGCGCCGCTCTAACATTTCAATACCACTTTTGTAGAACGATTTATCTTTTGCCTCAAACTAGGCCTCAGTTTTAGCGATAACCTCTTCATTCGTGCGAAATTTCTTACCCACGAGCATTTTTTTTAGGTCTGCGAACAGCCAAATCTGGCGAATACGGTGGATGTGGGAGCAATTCGAAGTTCAATTCATGTAGTTTTGCCATTGTTTTGATTGACTTGTGACACGGTGCGTTGTCTTGATGAAACAATTTTTTTTTCTTTGCCATATGCGGTCGTTTCTTTGCAATTTCGGCATTCAAACGCTCCAATAACGCTATATAATATTCACTGTTGATGGTATTTCCTTTCTCAAGATAGTCGATGAATATTACACCACGCACATCCCAAAATACCGAGGTCATAACGTTTCCAGCCGATTGTTGTGCTTTCGAGCGCTTTGGACGAGGTTCACCAGTTGCTGTCCACTCAGATGACGATCGTTTTGATTCCGGAGTGAAGTGATGGATCCATGTTTCATCCATTGTCACATATCGACGCAAAAATTCCGGTTTGTTACGTTTAAACATGGCCAAACACTGCTCAGAATCATCAACACGTTCTTATCTTTGGTCAACAGTGAGCAAACGCGGCACCCACTTTGAACAGAGCTTTCTCATAGTCAAATGCTCATGCAATATAAAGCCAATACGTTCTTTTGATATCTTTACGATGTCAGCTAACTCACGCAACTTCACTTTTCGATCATTCAAAACGATTTTGTGGATGTCAAACAAAGATTAAAGGAAGAACAGGTAACTTTCAGGCAAGAGAAGATAAACGAACAATACTATCTATATAATGAAGACCTTAATAGAAAGGAAAATTAAAGAAGGAAAAGAAATGTTTCTAGTCTTCATCGATCAGAAAGCCTTTGATACGATAGATAGAAGAGAGATATGGTAAAGTTTAAAGGAAATTGAAATCTTTAAAACCCTGCTAGACGCCATCAGAAGAACATACAGACAGTAAGATTCCGGAGACAAATTGCAGGACAAAAATCAGAAGAGTTCCAAATGAAAAAAGTCTCCTTTTAGGTCCATTCTTATTCGTACCAATGATGAACAGAGCAGCCAAACGAATAAAACTACAAACCGAACAGCACAGCACACTAATAGGATACAAAAATCTAGAACCCCGATGGGGGTAATTGTGTGTAAGAACAGAATGGAATAAGAGTTTGTATAAGTTAATAAAGTCGAGAGATACGCATGCTATTCTGCAGGGTGATGGTGTCTCAGTATATTATCTCTGTCTAACGATACTCTCACCCTTGTTTAACTACTACTATAAAGTCGTATCCTCAAATCGATCTTTTCATTTTAAATCGATTCAATGAAGACCCTAATTCCGTATTACTGCGAGATGAGAAGGACAAATTGTTAGATATACGTAATTCATTTCAAGCGAAGCCGGGCTTCGACTCATTTCGTTTATTTCTGAATAAGGCGTCGCTGGATATTTAGGTGCGGTTCTATAGTTCTATAATGGTTATAAAGTTTTGATGGCGGCCAGTAATTTAAAAAAAATGGAGTATTAGACACCCGAAGAAGAACTATTTGTAGTAAAACAATATTACCTTTAGTCATAAAATTATTCTTGCGCTACAAGAATGAATTATGCGATACTTTTTGTGCGGAATGTATTTGGCATATATTTATTATTTTTTCGTCTTCAAAATAATTTGACATTCTCTTTGGAAAAAGCCCAAGTATCCAAACTTTCATGAGAGGCAGTGTATACATTAATAAACGAACTGTTTCCGGAATTGGAGCGTGTCATGATAAGATATAAGAAAAAATGAAATAAGAGCAAGAGAAAAAAAGGAAATAAAAAGATAAAAGAAAAAGAAAAAAATTAAAAAGAGGTGAAAAGAAAAAATAAAATAAGAGTAAGAGAAGGAAAGAGAGAAGGGGAACAGAAAAGAAAAAAAGAAAAAAAAAACAAAAGAGAAAGGCGGGATCACGATGTTTCACCTCTAGCGTGGTTTACACGTCGAGTTACCGTGCCACTTTGGTTTGCCTGTTTTCCTCCTGAAGAATCCTCCTACGCCTCCTAGACGTCGAGAATCCGGCTTTCTCTTTTCCTTTTTTTTCTTTTATTTTTCTTTTTTCTTCTTATTTCCTTTTTTTCTCTTACTCTCATTTAATTTTTTCTTATATCTTATCATGACACGGTCCAATTCCGGAAACAGTTCGTTTATTATTGACACTAGCCGTGAAGCCTACGTATTCAGTATATACATTGCTAATCTTTCGTAACTTACAGGTATACTATGATTCAAATAATTGTGCACAACTACAGGCAGATGAAGTACTTCGTCCTTCTTGATCGAGTATGGTGTCAGTACGTCTAGAAAGAAAGATTTAAAGGCAGTCAATTCGAGGGAGTTGCTTAAACCGACGCCCTTATACGGGGAGACGCACATGACGTTCGTATTCCAAGTGGTTATGCTGTCAGGCACTTTCCTTTCCAGTATAGCTTCGCCACCTTTACTGGAACAAATAGGAATACGAAATTTGCCGGACGAACGCGTCCAAATCGCTTACCCTACAAGCACGAGATCCCACAACCACGATTCGGGAAAGAAACTACGTATGGCCGATCCGTAATCTTCGTGTTCTACGTCGTACTCGAGTGCATTCGGCTTGTAGATCAAGAAATGCGGCTTGCTTTGACCTGGAAGCTCAATATTCTTTTTAGATTTTGATAGTAAGATCGTTTTGTTACTTCGCTACCTTTCTCGCAAGGTTTGGAGATCATTCTCATGTTAGAAATTACGCCAATATTGCTTTTCTAAATGAACACCATCATGATCAATTAATAGAATTAGAGTTTATAAAGATGGCAAATGATTTTCGTCATTAATAATCATGATAATTACAGTAAGAATAATGTTTCTGACTTTGCATCAGGAGAGCTTTTAACAACAAAAAGTGGTATAGTTTTTGATAATTAATGACGAAGATTACCTGCTAAGTTGAATAGTAAACATATTTATTGATGTAGTGGAATAATGTACCTTAAATAGTTCGTATGTATCGAAATGTGACGAATGCTCATGGACTATAAAATTGTTTGAAGTACTGCTAGGTAGTTGCCGTTTCTTTCTTAGATCCCACGGATTGATTCGAATGTTTGCTGTAAGTCACTTTCATATTAGTAAGTATTCCTTCAACGGTAAATGTACGGTTTCTTTTTTTTAAATCAATTTTCGAAGTATTTTCCGTGTCTCTAAATCTACTTAATAAGAATAGAATATTGCTGCTGATACTTTGTTATTAATTATGATGTTATTTGGACATTTGCAGGAGAGAGAAGCTAAATTTCAACCGACACGTGAAGGATAATGTTGAACGCTACCATTTTGAAAATTTATGAAAATTTTTAATTAATAGAATTGTTATAATACTTTCTATCTAATCTTTCGACCATATATGAATACTCATACACCATACTTTCGACGTGTCGATGGGTGTAATTGTGAGTTAGAGGAGGATGAAATAAGATTTCTATAAGTTAACAAAGTCGAGAGATATGCATGCTATTCTACAGGGTGATTGTGTATTTCCAGTCGTGCAGAATGCAGTCGACAGCTTGCAACTTTTCACCTGGTATAACAGATATTTTACAAGATCATGCAGTACCATGATTTTTTATTAATGCACGATAATACACGAGCTTATGTAGCAATAATGGTTAAATGGGATGAGGTTGGCAGAAGCTTTTAACATAAAAATTTGTTGATTCCACCGTTAAAAAATTTGCCATCTGTTATTTTTCATGTTTTTATGTCATTTGTTATCTATCATTCCCCAGCTTATGATCTGTTATTGGCTATTCATTATTTGTCATCTACCATTCTTATCTGTCATTTCCCATCCGCCATTTTCGATGTGCTAATTGCCATTTGTCATATGGCATTACTTCGTTTGTTATATGTCATTTGTCATCTGCTATTTGCTAATCGCTATCTTCCATCTATTATTTGCCCTCTTGTCATGTGAAATTTGTTATGTATAATTTTATTTTATTAATTCTAACCGGTCATTTGACATCTGTCATTTTTCTATATTGTCACTTATATTTTGCCTCATGCGTTATTTCGTATCTGTTATCTGGCATCTTATCGACCAATTGTCATTTTTAGTATGGTATCTTTTCATTTACTATCTGACGCTTTTCATCTATTATCTGCAAGTTGTAATCTGTCATTTTCCATGCGTCATTTGTCATTTAGTAGTCACAGTGTATTGTGACCACCACAGTTAGCACTTAACACTAACAAAACACAGCTTATTACTTTTGATCCAAGAAATCCTAGACTTAAAGTCTTATCCAATCTTGACATTTATATTGGGGGCTGCAAGATTGCTCCTTTGGAGTGTGTGAAGAACTTGGGTGTGTATATCGATTCTTCTCTTCGCTTTCATCAGAATACCTCACACGTCATAAGGAAGGCCGCCATAGCATTAACATCAATTTCTATATATAGAAGGTTCTTCGATAGGGCGACAAGATCCATGCTTTGTAAGACTATTGTTTTGCCTAACTTTAATTATGCAGATGCTGTATACACTCACTGCATTACGGGTAAGGACTATCAAATAATACGGCGACTTCAGAATGTCTGTGTTCGCTTCATATCAGTTACCATTGTATTGCATTATTTTTTTCAGTTTTATTTCTTTTTGTTTTAAATTTATCTTCTTTGGTTTCTCTTTTTATATTTGGTTAACGAAGGCTAAAGGTATAACGCCGTATACCTCCGTATGAGGAGATGGGCGATTTAGTCTTTTTTGGCACATAAGTTTAATTAATTATTGTAACTTATTTTGGGTACTGTTTTGTTTTGTTTTACTATTGTCAATAAATTTGTCATTTGTTACCTATCTATGATTTGGTACCTTATCGGTTAGTTTTCATTTGTCGCTTATTATATCTGGTATGTGATTTATCATCTAGCACCTTATCGCGTGACACTTGTTGGCTATAGTTTAGCACTTACCACCTGTCATTTAACATCTCTAAGTTTTCCATATTGTCATCTAACATTTGTTATCTGTCATCTATCATCTGACATCTGACCGATTATTCGTCATTTGTTATACATATGTCATTACTTCATTTACTATCTGTCATTTGTGTTCTGTTGTTTGCCATTTGGCATTTATTATTTGTTGTCTATCACGTAATTTAGTATTCATAAGTTATCATAACATTTGCTCTTTACTGTTTATCACTTGTTATTTGTCATTCATCGTCGACGTTTGTTATCTGCCATTTTTCATCTATCATTTATTTTTCCTCTTATCATTTATCATCGGGCATCTTATCATATGACATTTGTTACGTATAATATTTTAACTTACGATTTTTCATTTGACATCTGTAATTTTTCAGTTGCTATCTGATTGTTCAATTTTATAAGTTTTAATGTTTATTATTAGCTGGAAATAAAACACTTTAAACAGATAACCAAAACAAGTTGTCTAATTTGTTCTCTGTGTCTACTCACACCTTACAACATATTATGCTCTCTGCATAGAGGTTTTCACATTGACCAACAGAGGTCGCATTTAACCTTCAAATTTCTTAAATTCAAATTTTAACACTGATATCTGGCATCTTACCAATCAATTGTTTTTCATTTATTGACTATCATTTGCCACTCGTCATTTGTCATATCTTAGCGATCAGCTGTCATGTGTTACGTCACTTTTGATGTTACTATTTTCATTTGTCAGCTATCGTAATATTTTTTATTTGCCACCTGTTATAGATGCCTTTGTCAACTGTCATCTGCCATTTCCCATTTGTCATCTATCGTCTGCCATGCTCCATTTGCCAACTATCATTTGTCATATGTAATTTGTCATATGTCATTTATCATATGTCATTTATCATATGTCATTTATCATATGTCATTTGTCATCTTTCATATGTCATTTTTCATATGCCATTGTCACCTGACCCACAATTTACTATCTTATTATTTCTCCTTTATCATTTTGTCATTTGTCAAATATTTATAAGCATGTACTCAATTATTACACATATGCTAAGCAAAATGCAAAATATTAAAAATAATGAATTAAAACTACTCAAATGCAAATGACATTATATCTACTAATACCTTCTATGGACCAACACTTACCCGGCCTTTCTGCAGCATTGATAGATAAACAGTTCCTTTTATAGGAGAACATGCGTCTTTCCATTTGCACGAATGACCTTAAAATTGAACTAGGACTCATAGCCTTATGCGATCCCATAAATGTAATTGCCTTATCGATAGATGATACGGCACATAACGAATTTCCGTCAGTTTTTAAATGGAACGATGCCGTTTCTCCGGGATGTATTCTACTATTCGACCATTTAGCTTTAACCTAGGAGAATAGATAAAGATTTGTAAGGAGAGTTTGCAATAATTGTACATGCCCGTTCAAAACTTACGTTGTTCGGTAAACATTTTTCTACGTTAATATCAGCGTTTGCGGCAATAACTTCGTTCTGAACGACGTAGTATACCAATAAATTCGCTTTCGTATAAATATTATTATCCAGCGATATTCGAAAACTGAATTTATCTATAGCCCTTTCGCTTCCGACAAATTTCGCTGACTGTCCAATGATGTTCTTCATCTCTTGCATGTTTAGCTTCTGCTTTCTGGGGACATGGTTCACGTGTCCTAATTTTAAGATCTCATCCCTAGAAATTAACTACAAGAAAGCAGAATGATTACAGATTTGAAATCCTAATAAAAGGATGGGGTTACTTACGACGTAATTAAAGGTAACATTTGCTGAATCTTTTAGATCGTCTGATAAATAAGATATAGTGTAATGTAGCGTAGAACCGCATTTAGGAAAGGACCTGTGGTGTTTTTCGATGTGGATGGAGTTGTGGGATTTGGAATACCATCTTTTTAAGATCATTACGGCGGATATACCATCGCTACTTCGGTTTACAGGTAACGCCTAAAAAGGACGCCAGAATATGGAATTATTATTACACTCCGCCAAAGAAGTATCGCATAGACTGCGACAAGACGTTTATAGACTGAAATATTTTGTATATAATATATAAGTCCACAATGTATTTAGAGTTAGAGCATCTTTACTAACGTTAGTAAGTTAACTCCAGAACAAGTAGCTGGAATAGTTGCTTTAATCGAAGATGGGCGATCTCAAGCCTACGTTGCTACTTTGATGTATATTAATTAGTCATGTGTTTCTGGAGCAGTAGCCAGATATAGAGGAACAGGAGGTTACATACGAAGACCGGTGCCAGATCGTCCAAACCGTAGTACTCCTCAAGATGATCGGTATTTAAGATATAAGCATTACATCGGAGCCATATAACTGCAAAGCAATTACAGATCGACTTGGCTAGATTCAGAAATACTCGAATAAGTACTCAAACCGTTCGTAATAGGTTGAGTCAGAGTAGAATAAGAGCCAGAGTAGCCGTTACAGCTCCTCGTCTTACTAGGAATCACCGAGTGGCCCATTTAAGGTTTGCTAAGGAACATGTCAATTGGAAAGTAAATGATTGGGCCAATATACTCTTCACAGGTGGGTCAAGATTTAGTCGTTACATTTCAGATAGACATGTACTAGTGTATAGACGAGACAGTGAGGGCCTATTCCCAATGTAACATCAGATTTACAACTAATTTTGGTGGTATCTCATATCAATGGTCAGTCATGGTTTGGGGAAGCATTAGTAGCTTGTGCAGAGTTCTTCTTCCAATAGTTCCTATCCGTTTCGGATGTTGGCTACCATGCATGTTATTTTAACATTGTTTGCTCCTGCTCGGAATAATTCAGTCGTATTCATACCGAACCAGGTTCTGAGACCTTTCATACCCTTCTTTTCCATTACTTTTCCCTGTAGAATATTTTGCAATAGATGAAAGCCGTTCTCATTTCTCATTTGGTGTCCTAAGTATTGTAGTTTCCGAATTTTCACGGTATTAACCACTTCCTTTTCTTTCCTGATCCTTCTCATAACTTCGATGTTTGTTATGTGTTCCGCCCACGATATTTTTAGTATCCTACGATATAACCACATCCCAAATGCTTCCAATTTCCTTGTTGTGGCATCAGTAAGCCATGCATCCGTGCTTCTATCCCGTAGAATAAAATGGAAAACATATAACAGAGCAGGAGTATTATCTTGGTGTTTAATGTTATGTCATGGCTTATGATTTTTCGATTCTGTATTCGTATTTCTTGTGAGTGGTTCCATTGTTCATTTACAATAGTTCCGAGATAGATACAACTGTTCACTCGATCTATCCATTTTTTGATCTATTGTGAGATGACAGTTGTCAATTTTTTCTTTGCCAATGACCATTAATTATTCATATTAAAACTGATGAAAAAATCTGAACGGTTTGGTGAAGCTAGTGGACTATAAACGGTGAAACACTCTTCGTCAGTTATGGTTTGGTCCTGTATATCAGTCGAAGGTCCTGGACCACTGCATTTTTGCCAAAGCACCATGAAACAACACCAATATAAGTGTGTATTGGAAGACGTCTTGATGCCATATATCAATGATTTAGATCCGAATGAAGGCCCTTACACATTCATGCATTATAAGGCACCATGCCCCACATGATCAAATCCATCCAAAGTTTTTTGGAAACGCGCGCTCTGCTAGTGTTACCTTGGTCAGGAAATTCTGCCGACCTTAATGCGATTGAGAATGTGTGGAGTGTTCTAAAATCACGCATTACAAAAGAGTAATTAGTAAGACATATTGAAGATGTGTGGCAAAATGACGCTACAATTAGACATACCATTAACGTTTACGTAGACAGCATGCTAAAAAGAATAGGAGCAATTATAAAAGCCAAAGGAGGCGTTACAAAATATTAGCTATATAGTTGTGACGTTGTCTATAAACAATTCTGGATAAACTTATGCTTGTACAATGCCTTTTTTATTATATATTTTAACGAAATTGCCATTTTAGCAAGTAGTCCTAATAAATTTGACATGGCCTGTAATTGGATATGATCATTAATGAAAAACTACCATAAAAATTTGCACTTAACTACTTAGATACCTGCAAATTCAGTTGAACAACATTCTCCCTTGTCGGCATTACGGAGAAGTTAATAACATTCTCGCTGTTGACGGTGAAATTCCTACAGTCCCTTTGCTTTATGTTCCAAACCCTTTTGACGGCGAATTCGCAGCAAATTTGGATCACCTCGTTCTTCAACGGTATCATGACGTTGGTCAACTTCAACTTTCCCCGGTACGGAAAACCAGGTTGAAAATATTCCTGATCGTCGGCGAATTTCAGCTGGTATTCCTGACGTACCACGCGTACCTTTAGTGTCTCCATCTCCATGACGTTGGTACCCTTCTCCGTGACCGATGCGGTAATGAATATGTTACGATCCAGGACGGCATCGTAAAATTGAAAGTCGTCGTTTGTAAATCGGAATTTCACGCAACCGTTTTTAATCTGGGGATAATGAATTCGCCTTGTTATTCACATTTAGTCGATTTTAACTGACTATAATTTGATATAATACCACACAGTGGGGTCCAATTCCCCAAAATGGCGAAAAAAATTAATATCTAGAGAATGGATAGTCCTATTGAACTGCGGTTGGTCTCATTCGATTCAGGATAAAGAAATACATTAAAATAATACTAAACTGAAAAGATGAATTAGTTTAATATACGATTTACTAATAATAATGCACTCGAAATATGGATATATTCTTAACATAGTTTATAATAAAACAGTACTATTTTAGAGACTAATATGATAAAATAGGTTATTTTTACATTAATAATATATACATAAAATATACAATGTAATACTTATAATAATAGCTACCCCTACTAATAATTTGACACCAAACAGTTACTGGGGCAACATTAATTCAAAGGCTTCTTCACTCATGGGAAACTGTTTCTTCTTAGACTCAGGCCTCACGTGTGTAATAAAGGGATCTAACGACTCGAGCATCTTTTGAAATACATTCTCGCTTGTGGCTGTACGGGAACATTTCCTTGTGAAGTGAAGTCTGTAATATTTGTAGTCTTTATGTCTGCTGTCTTGGGCTACCTGACAGTAACGCAAACGGTATTGCTGCAGGTGTTATAATTTCGGCTCCGTGAATTAAGATTTAATGGACCATTGAAGGCTAACTTAGCGCTGTCTCTTATATACAAATGCTGAGTTAATTGAAGAGTTGGCATTAATTACCACCAATATGACTCCAAGTCGACGAATTAAGTTTTTTCATTAATTTACGTTATATCAGCAGTTGAAGAAGGATTTCGGAAAAATATTCTACAGGTATTTCTGGTGTTAGTGGAACCATATCCTTGCTTTACGAAATCAACTTTATCCATAATTCAATCATGAAACGTCTTTGGAAACGCCCTTTTGTAGCCTCCTATAGTGGAAGAGTGGCTTTCGTAGCCCTCCAATTCTTAAATTCTAGATTATGCCCAAGGTGGATTATATATTCCATAAATATCATTCGCGTGTGAAGGGGAGAAATACCTAGCTGAATTGCTTCTTCATTCATTAGTTTCGAGCTTGGATAAGCCATTCATCTCAGCTGGACGAGCTCAACAAAGGAAGCAGTTGCTTACTGCACTTGTTTCGGTAATATACTCTACCACTTTTCCGTCTAACATTGTAAAATATAGAACATGCCTCACTGTGATGGAGTTATTTCCTTGTTGTATAATCGTTGGTCACAAATTGCTTATTTCACTTTCCACGCGTTCTTTTTCAGCTTTTATTAAGTCAGCAGTTTCTTTTATAAATTAGAACCTGACAACTTTGCAATATCGAGTTGGAGCAGGTCGAGGATTAACCCAGACATCTTCATCTTCATTTGCAATTATATTCAAAGGTACAATTGAAGAACCAAATTCAAGATGGGAGAAATTTTGACGAATTTTCAAATGGGTATCCCTTGTGTCTTTTGCGAAAACTCAAAGTCATCTTAAGTATATCAAAGTGCATATGCAACTGAAGATTTTGATGACTAGATTGTAGGAAAATTATCCATCATGGCAAAATACTAAATATTCCAAAATTAAAGAAGGATTTAGCTGTAGTCATTACACTTTTCACATGTTTTAAAATCTTTAGAAACGAATTTCGTCTAGATTAGTTCTCTTCCGCCAATTTTGGTTTTAAAATCGTATTCTATATGACTGGAGACATCATTCGATGAACCTTGAATCAAATCCAAGATGAGTGCAATTTTGAGGAATTTTCAAAGGGGTACGTTTTTTGCGAAAAATCGAAATCATCTAAAATATGTCAAAATGCGTATGCAACAGAAGGTTTTGTTGACTAGAAACTTTTCACGGATGAAATAATCAAACGACTGAACATTCGAAGGATCAATATTCAACAAATATTCACACAAATCACTATAACTGGTAACTAGAAACTCCATTATAACATGAGGCCAAATGTTACTAACCCCTAAATTGAAATAGTTTCTATAGGAAAAATTGCAAATTCAAGGGATTGTCTAATATAATGCGCTTTAGTGCAATGTAATACAACGAAAAAGAAATAATGTGCTCAGTGTTTTGTATGAGAAAAACAAGTTTTCTTACTTAAATAATAAAGATGCTTCAAAAACTGAGTTTAGATATAGTCAACCCTAATGCAAGTTGTTCGTAAATGATACGAGAAGTTCAATAAATCGATAAAAACTATACCATTAAACATAAAATAATAAAGCTGATATCAACACCCTATACGCCGCAATATTGTTAAGCTGAAATATTTTTTTCAAATGGATTATAGTTCACCATGACTACACTGTAAGTTTCAAAATCAAATTCCCACCAGAAGCTCAAAAAATTCCAATAAGGCAGTTTGGTGAAATACTCTGTATAATTAGTTATAAAATGAGTGGTTAAAACATTGAAACTATTTACACAGATTCAGAATTTCCGCTTAGATCTCAGTTAAATGGCGGGAATTTCTAAATAGGCAAATATAAGCAACTGATACTTCAGGATTGTTTGCACTAATGCATTCTAATTCTAACTTAATTGATGTCGATTTAAACCAAAGTAAAGATTTTTTTAATCACATTATATGTAGTATTTATAGCGTAAATTAGTTTATTCACTTATCATATGTTTTGGGCTTATGTTTAGATGTTCATACCAAATTGATATTCACTATTTTAAAACTAAAAATCGATGTATTTCTTAAGAAAAGATGATTTTGCCAACCGTATTTATTTCCACCCTCGTCCCACTGTGCGCCTTAATTGATTTCATGCTGCCTATTGCTCTGTAACTTACCTCTTTAGATTTCTGCAACTCCTTTAATTCGGAATTAACTGAATAGGAAATTTTCAATAGAGTAGTTCCTTGGACATGTTCGCCATGGGGATACTTCGTGCAAACGTAGAAGTATAAGTTTTTCGTGCCGACATATATAATCCTCGGTGTGAAGAGTTTGACTTGGAACCGAGGTAAAACGTATCGCTTCACGTGGAAAGTTCTTGTGTATCCGCTGGCTTCTATTTTCCACTTACCCTGCGCAAGATTGTAGCATATACCCAATTCGTCCAAAATTCAATGTGAATAGCAGATAAAAACGAGGGCTACTACAAAGATTTCTGAAATCTTAGCAATCTCTAAATGGTGTCAGCAATCTTCAGCTGGTATATTTGTAATATTGCACATTTCCAAACTATAATTGGCAGCCAACAGTTCGCATTTAAGTGAACTAATATTCATCGTACTGAATATTAAACGAACTACATGCATACATATTTACTCTTATAGTAAAAAATGAAGTAGGGCAGAAGAATCATAACTTTCTAGTGGCTCTGGTTTAATAACCATAATTAAATTGCTATAGGTTTGGAAGCTTGCTATAGTCAAATACAGTTTAATGCAACGAAATAATGTATAAATAAACACGAACCACAGTTGTATCTGCTGCAAGTCGAAATTCCTCTTGGGCCAATCCTAACTCAGTCGATATATTCTTCCATACGGTTACGGTATTCCCAAATGGATTGTATAAAGTAGCGCTTGATATCTACATAATTATATACAATAGTGAATTAAATCTGTACAGCCTGCGACAATAGTATAGACCATTCATGAATTTTAAGGAAAATAAGAATTATATTGAAAAATTCGACTAGGCAACTCGTGTTGGAAACGTATAAGGTTGAATGGAGTAGTTTCAGGTACTGGTGTTGCGAAAATGGTGATGAGCGAAAATATTCGGAGAAAACCACACATCCAAGTGCGATAAAAGTATAGGCCATGTCATCAGTTTTAATTTTGTCCTTAACGGGTACAGTCCAAATAAGGAAAACATTTTCCAAAGAAGTCTTTACATGGTGTAGAAATTTTGAACCGAAGTCGTCTTGCAATTCAGAGTTTCTTAAATAAAGGCGAAAATTACGGAAAAGTACTCAAATCTAAAAGAGCCAAAGCGATAACAGAACGTCGACGTTGCACAATTTTAAGGTTTGCATCAAACTCAGCAATGACTGCTAGATGAATAGCACAAGCAGCAGGTGCAAACACTAATCTACGAAAGGTTCAACGTGTGCTGAAAGCAACAGCTCACTCAAAATGAAAACGACTGCAATGAGAACCTCCTTTAACGCGTCAGCATAAAGGAGCCAGATTAGCATTTGGAACCGCGTATTTATATTGGCGTAAACGTTGGCGAAAAATCATGTTTACTGATGAGAAAAAGTTTAATTTGGATAGTCCTGATGATTATCAGTGTTATTGCCATGGTCTAAAAAAGGAGGAAGTAGTTTTAAGTCGTAGACGCATGGGTGGTGGTAGTGTAATGATATGGACAGGTATAACGGAAAAATTGTCATCAAGATCTGCAAGTTTTTTGTTTTTTGTTCAGTCGTAAATCAACTTACCTTATAACCATTTGGCGGTCTTAAATTATGGTCCAGTACTAAAAAACGTATTTTCACTTTTTCTCCCATCCTATAAAAGCTCCTATCCGTTTCGATAAATGTGGTATACACGTTGGGATATATAAACGGTATATCATCAGCGTTAAACCAATGTACGGTACCGTTTAATTGCAATTGCAGATCAACGTTTGCAGCTATCTTGTATGGTTGATTCAGATGTGGAACGTTGAGGGCAAAACAGGAATTATCTAAAAAGGTTACGTATTTCTATAACGTATATCGAAAAATTCAATGTGGGATTAAATGACAGCGCAATAAAAATATTATACCAGAGTAGATTAAGTGAAAAAAATGGCTTTCAACGCTATAATAAAAGATGAGACCGCTGAACACATGTGGGAAACATTCGAAGCAAGAGGAGTAAACATAAATGGCAAAAGAAAGAAGAACCAATGGTTTACAGACGAAAAACAGGTGTTAGCAGAGAAGAATGAAGAACCTTACGTCAGATACAGAAGCAGAGAAACAACAGAAGGATACCAAAGATATAAAACGATTAGAAACAAAGTGGATCATTCCATGAAAGAAATAAAGAAGACATATTGGGAAAAGTTCTCTACTGACATGGAAGATGACCTGTACAGAAGAGTCTGGAACAGAAAAAGAGCGGTAACGGAAGAAGTATAAATAAACACCATCACCCCAGAAAAGTTGAAAACGTATGTAAGAAGCTTGTATGAAACACGAGCAGGTGGTAGTAAAGATTACAAAGACAACGCCCACAAAGAGCAGCTTCTGGAAGAGGATAACATAACACTGGAGGAAGATCATGAAGCACTAGCTGAAGTGAAAGACAGAAAAGCCCCGGACCCGGATCAAATTACTAACGAAATGCTTAAGTACGAAGGATCTGAATTGGAAACAGTAATCATATTATTGTTACAAAAAATTATCTCCACCCAAAAAGTATCCACTGATTGCAGGGACAGCATCATAATACCGATCTATAAAAAGATATAAATGATATCTTTAGTATCCAGCATAAGTAAGTTATCAAAAATTACAACAACGAAAATAACGAAGAGAATAGAAATAAGCGAAGAACAACAAGGCTTTAGACAGAATAGATTGACAATGAACACAATCTTCATCCTTAGATAAACGATCGAAAAATCTCTCGAATACAGTAAACCAGCGTTTGACAGGGTGCACATAGTCGACGCCATAGAAATACTCCGCAAACACGAGATACCCTACATTAACGTAATGAAAGAAATCAATAAAAGTAACAAAACAAAGATCAAAACACCACAGGGATTTACCATACAAGTACCAGTACCAAATAGAAATTCGTCAGGGCTATAGTGAGCCTAGTTTTGTTCAACCTCATTATGGATAAAAAAATTAATAGTAAAAGAAGTTGCTGGAGAGTATAGTATAGGGCAACAATCGATAAAGATATTATGCGATGCTGACGATGCAATCTGGATGGCTGATAACGAGGATGACCTACAGTGACTGCCATGCCGGTTCCAAACAAAGAGAGAAAGCCTTAATATACACATATCTATGGAGAAGATACAATCAATGGTGATTGAAAAGGGCCCATTAGATGTAAATTGGGTGTAAACAATAAACCCATGCTTCAGTGCATGCAATGCACGTACTTAGAAGTTGAGATAACAAACTCCAAATACTTACAGCAGGAAGTTAGAACTCAAATTAATAAAGCGTCAAGAATCTTTGGCTATTTGAGAGACCTCACATGGACGAATAAATATACGTCCGTTGAAAGTAAAGGTAGTGAGCCTGAGGAATCAGATAAGAAATAAAGTGATAAGAAAAGATCTAGAAATTCATGACATACTAAGGCTTACGATTTTGGAGGGACCACGTCTAAAGAATGGCAGAAGGTCGATCGGCGAAATGGGTATAAGATTGAAAAACCGAATTCTAGGAGACCTATCGGCCAACCTCCCAAGAAATGGTACGAGACCTGGACATCTGCTTCCCAAGATGCTGAACAACATTAAGAAGAATAGAAGAAACAAGACCAAGTCTTAGGAAAAGGGTAAGAACAAGAAGTATTTGCATTACCACAACGTATTTCTATCGTTTACTATATAATTTATGTGTAAGAACAAATCAAATACCTGATATTACATTAATATTCGTTGTATGATGCTGTTTATTAACTTTAATATCGACCAACGCTCTCGTAGGTAAAACTGCATCATAAAGATTTAAGCAAGCAGTGGCTTTTACGCCCGAAATTAAAGTCGTTGGATACGTGAAGATGAAACCTGGTTCCTTTTTCTTGAAATTATCGCTGTAAAAGACAAAGTTAATCAGGTAGGTTCTATAATATAGAAGCTATGTGTTTATTACTAGTAAAATATTTGTTGCAAATAGTGCTCCATTTTGATAAAAACGTTTATAAAAAAATTTATTAAAGATGTATTTACATGCAATGATGAAAATGATAACCTCTTACTAAAAGAGTTTATAAAATATAACCTTGGAAATCTAGTTTGATAACACAATCTTCTTCATTCATCTTGCTTGCTTATGTAACATATTAAAGAAATTATGAAGCGTTTGTAACAGTACACTAATTTTGTGGCTCGAATTTATTCAAAAGCTTACGTTTTATGAAGAAGAAAAAAGACCGATATTATGATAGATTTACATTATATACTACAAAGCAGCATCAATAATAATAGTAATAATGAAAATAATATAGAATAGAATAGAATTTATTGGCAATAGTAAAACAAAACAAAACAGTTGACAAAATAAGTTACAATAATGAATTAAGCCATGTGCTAAAAGGACTATATCGACTGTCTCCACATACGGAGCTATACGGCGTTCTACCTTCAGCCTTCATATATGTTCATTAGCCCAAGATGAAACATCTAATAATACATTGCACTTCTAATAACACACTTGTTATGGACTTTACATCAGAGACATTATTTTGTCAATATTAGAACTGTATAAATGAGCGAAATTTCTATAATTCCACAGAGTTAAACAGACAACCTACCAAATCAAGCATTACCTTTCAGTGTAAGAAAGTCTCTAAAGATCTTCAAAAGTTTATTTATTGTTATATATATATATATATATATATATAATATATATATATATATATATATATATATATATATACAGTAAAACTCGCTTATAACATACTCATCGGGACCAAGTAAAAAAGCAATTTTTTTCTTACTTATAACAGTAGTAGGGTTCAAGTTGTCGGTGTTGGTAGCTTTCGATATTAAATTCTAGTGCATTGGTCGCAATCGTTATTTTGAGCTCTAAAAATGGTATAGTGTTATAGACCGCTTCTTCATGTATTAATTTTATTGGGGGGCACTGACTGTTTTGTTAAGTTTAAGAACCTAAAAATATCGAAGTTCTCCAGGATTATTTTTTTTATTTCTATTCTATAATCCACAGATAAAGGGTACCCCTTAGAAAATTTAGCAAAATATGATTACTCTTGGATACGGTTCAAAATCGTGATATCAACACTTTGGAATACATAATACGCGATTACTGATGCAATTTTACTAATTAATGATGGTTTTTCTTGATAAAAGACATATGTATGCAATATATAGATGGTTTTGATGTGAGTAGCATAAGGTATGGCTTGTTCTATACTTTTAGAACAACCTGTATATACAACATGCATATGTTCTGAAAGACCTTTCGATAAAGTACAACAAGTTACATTTAAATTTTTGTTCTATCTATTTCCGTTCAAGAATAAAATCAAGAAAACTAAAAATCTCTGAATTTTTGAAGGGGTGTTTCACCCCTTCAGAGCCAATTTCAGCACAAATAAGAAGAATTTATTTCCAAGTTTCAACATTCTCTAATTACCTACTAACTTTCATTAAAATCTGAATTTGACACACGTAAGTTTAGAAAGAATAACAAATTTTTATGTATTTATTAATTTTGTATTAATGGACCTATAGAAATTTCGCTGTTTTGAGTTCCCATTATTGTAAATATTCTCTGTGTAAAATGTAATACATTTTTCTAATGTTATTTTTTCTTGCATTTGTTTCTTTGTAGTTCAGCATTAACTTCGATTCATAATTTTCCGAAGATATTAATAAAACCAAATATTTCATTCACATGGAACTATAGAAATTTCAGTGTAATACATTTTCTTATTTACACTAGATAATAATATAGCGTACCATTAAATACTTAAAACAGTTATTATAAAAATCTACCTTTCTAAAACTTCGCCGACGACGCAGTAATTAAAAAAGTAAATCAATTTAAACAATATAAGCAGCAGTTTCATTGTTCCGTTTCACCTTTATCGCACAAATTTCACTATAGAAATACGAACGAACTTTATTAATACTCGTCGATTGCCGGTAACCAAACTACGACGTCGGCTGCACTGACTGACGTTCTAATTCAGCTATAATCTTTGTCTTGAGCAACCGTTTCCTTCTCAAACGATGAACTTTGTGTTGATAACTTCTTTTTCTGTTTCGACATAAACATATCGTCGTTGCACATTTATTATGATCCGTTGACATTCGTAATTTTTTCTCGGACAAGGCGCATGCAGCTTCCTCTGATTTCGATAGCATAGATGCATTCGTAATCGTAACAAAACGCTCTCGTTATTTTAGGATATGACGAATCGTGCAGCAACCGATTTTATATTGCGAACCAGTAATAATGATAATGATAATATTTATTCGATCTTTAATTCAGTTTAATTCACACTATCTAAATGATTGGACGTTATGGATTCAAAAGTTTGCGATATTCATGTAGACCTTGACATAATAGTGTTACACATGCTCTAACAGAAGATGCAGCAGTTGCTGTGAATGTTAACGACGATGATGAAAGTGTAATAGAAAACAAAGACGGCGTTTATTTATGGATGCAAAATGAACTTGTGTTAAATGTCTGTAACGGTTTAAGGGAAACAGATAAATTATCTTATTCAATGGATATTTTTAAAAAAGCCTCACGGCCTACTGTTATAGAAAAATTGTGGATTTGTATATTTTATTAAGCTTCTAATTCTTATGTAAATTAAATGTTCTACAACATCGGCCCCGCCGAGACGAAAATTGTTATTTCAATACGGAGTTATAAAAACGGAATAAAAGAATTAAAAAACAACGAAATTCCACTACGCTAGGAACACTAAATTCTTAAACAAGAAAGAAATCTCTCGGGAAACGAAAATGAAAGTATACACCATAAGTCTATTTATCAACAGATATTGACATTTGTTTACGAATAGTGGGTATTAAACAAAAAACAAAGAAGTAAGGTACAAGTCATGGACATAAAGTATCTGAGAAGAGTTAGAGGGGTCACAAAATGCGATAGAATAAAACACATCGACATAAGGGAAGATTTAGAGGTTAATTCAGTACTGGAATTTATTGAGCAGAGACAACTGGAATGGTGGGGGCATTTGCAAAGAATGGATAATGAGAGACAACCTAGAAGAATATAGAAAGGAAATATTGCGAGAAATAAGAAAAGAGGAAGGCCAGGGTAGACTTGCGACAATGTCATAGCGAAAATTTTGGAAAGAAGGGGTAAAACATGGAGTGAGGCAGCGAAGTTGGCGAAGGATAGGAAGTAGTGGAGGAAGTTTGTAAAGGTTTAAAAGAAACAACTCCCGACACAATTTATATGATACATGGGTTATTCAATTATATATATGTATAATGCCCCCCGTGAATATCAAATTAAGACCCCCATAGCCAAAGAAAAAAATATATGATGAAACATTTATTAAAAAAAATGTTCCTTCAAAATATAAAAAACATCAAATAAACTATATATTGTAATTGAGCAAATTACAAATTAGTAGGAACCATAAGATAAAATCAAAATTCACTATGATATACTTAAAGAACATCTTGAAGCAACAGTGTTTTTATAATCGTAAAGAAGAGAAACTACTTTTACTTCAAACTAAACTAGTAATTATTTTTTCTGTAGACATCGCAACCTAAAACAATTTATAAACATATCGGTTTTACTTCCGCAGCAATCGTTATACGGATTTTCTTACCCATACGCAGGAATAAAAATGTTGTCAACATTTAGTGTGTACAAAATACCATGCGAATATGGAAGGCCGTACATAGGAGAAACCGGCAGAACCCAATCAGAACCAAAGAACACCAGACACTGGTTCGCTTGGGGGAAACGATTGGCTCTACATGCTTGGGAAGAGGATCATAGGATTGCATGGAACAATGCAGCAATCCTGCATAAAGAAGACAACGCCACGAAAAGAAAACTGTTGGAAGCAGCATATATGGCCACCACACCAACCGCCATTAGCACACCCAGCCTAGAAATATAGAACGTCTGGCTCCGTATGATTAGAGAAAGTATTAGCCGAAGACCGGCGACCGCCCATGCGTAAAAAATCGATCAACTGCGTGCCACTTCCGCGCAAGTCTACTGCGCATCCCCTTCTGCGCAGAAAGTTGTAGGTTATAATACAAATACGTCAGACAAGAAATCATCAAAGCATGACTGCTCTGGCAAGCAACAGCCCTTCTCAGGGCGCCCCTGAAGGCGGCAGTAGACAGACTGCCGAAACGTCAGACTATACAAGTTCAACGAACGATGGAAATAGCCCAAACAAGAACTCTAGTTATTATGAGAATCCATCGTCAACAATATCACGTCAAGAGTTAACATTTGGTTGCCACAGGTCCACCAGTATATCTTGTAAAATTTGCCTATTGATGTATGTAGCAATATTATGCTACATATATAAGTACATTGAATTAAAAATAACAGTGTGTTTCTTTCGGAAAACTAACTAACGCATGTAAATAATTTGGCTTCAACTGTTATCAATATTATATAAATTGCTTATTGTTTAAATAATTTTGTAATTCCGGTGATATAAATTCATTGCTATCAATATAGAAAAGAAACATGTTCTCATTTATCTGCAGTTGCTTTACTATAAAAGTGCTGAGGCTACTATATTTTTATTGCTATAAATATTAGGTAGGATGAAAAGTGGAAGGACCGTTTGTATACTAGAAACACAAAAAAATATTGTATACAATAAACGTTGACACAACCAATTGCAAGCAGCACACATGGAAAACCCAGTCATGTTTGCTTCTCTGATACCGAAATATTAATAACGAATGTAATATTCTCGACGAATATTGGTAAAAATAACATTTTTAATGACATGTGCAATAAAAATACGTTTATTGATTCAATAAAGATTGGAAAGAATTCTTCAACTGTGGTGCCATCTACAAGATAAAAGAGAATATACGTGTAGGTATCGTTTTCTATGTTATCGGCGCCATACAGCTACATATAGTATTGGTAGTACCCGTATCGGCGTCTTCCCTCCTCACATGGTCTTTCTCGTAAATATTACTATTAATGCGATGAGTAGCTGTATTTTAGCTATTTTAAGTTAAGTCGGTATAGTCTCTATAGTTCGGTTTAAGACGATCATTCCACATCATTTTTAAGTGCACAGAAAAGCGTAGCTTATTCCATTGAAAAAAATAACAAACGTATTAGACCTTGCAAAATACCATATACCCGTAAATAAACAATGTTCTTTAACGACCCCTTCTTCTCAAGTGAATGCGGTAGAATCTTCCTTTACCGATGAGTAGTAGCACAGATATTGTTTAATACCAGGACAGGATTTTTTCATACTATAGATTAAGAGACCCAAAAGTTTACTTACTAAAATGAACTAAACACAAGTTATAAAACATCTGTGTAAAAAATTCCATTTGTTTTAGGAATTTTAAGTTGAAGTTGTAAAATATCGCCTTTGTTTTGGATCGTTGATATTCGCTTTTACTTTATTCTAGTTTTGAAACCCGTATATAAATTTCTGTGTTAATAATGTTGAATTAAATATAAACTTATAACTTTATTGAGAGGCAAGACAGATTTAAACATTTAAATGTTCGTAAATATATCGCAATTTCAGTTTGTGTAAAATCATTTTAAATATTCTCACTGCCTAAACTTGTTTCTAATATAGGTATATAATGAGAATTGATAATGTTTACATATTTTCTTTCTTCCAATACAATTGTGCATATTCCGCAGAGCTAAACAAAATTGCTACAAGCGCAAATGCTAAATATTACTCCATATTAACGTACGGATATACATCAGTATACAGAGGAAATAATATAAATAATAAAACTACTACAATCCAAAATTTATTCCTTTATTATTTTGAACAACTCATAAAGCTTTTTGATATTAAACTCGTCTATCTCTCCTTGATGACGCTCTCTGATTTTACTACTGCCCCTTAGTTCTTTCCTGTAAAACTTCATTTGGCGCATTTTCTTTGCGTGTGAACACTACTTAACATTCCAATAGGACACGATGCGTCGAAGTAAGATGTGGAAGATGCAAAAGAGTTGGAAGTTGTTTAGTCTACATCACTGCAACTTTATATATGAATGTGCGTGAACTCTGTGTTGTGTCTATATTTGATATCCAAAAATTTAGTATTTGGTCGTGTCGAATACGGATATTCAAGCCACAGTTGTATGAGTTAACACAGTACTATTTCAAAAAGTTTGCAGTATTGAAGTATAAACAGAAATAATATCTACAAAAACATGATAAAAACAAAGAAAGGATAAAAAATAGATATGTTTAATTATTTTAACGACCCAGGCGCAGAAGCACCCGGGTACACAAAAAATTATTCAAGACTCATTTGAGTTGCCCCTCTCCACGGAAATCTTTAGTAAAAGGCGAAAGATTTATTCGCATTGAAGAGAGACCAGAGTAACGTTTCAGCCAACTTCCCAACAATTTAACCATAATTCTACTACTAGATAGATCAGCAAATTATACAGCGCTATCTAATGTATAGTAACCAGACACACGGAACAAAACGAATAACTCATAGATGGCGCGCTAGTAGAATTGTAGAAATTTAAAATTTTATTATAAACTATTAAAAACTCACGATGCAATGTTGGTTCTATGGAGACACTTAAGATATTATGTCTTTGTAGTTAATTAAGTGTATTTTAAGCACTACATTGATCTCTCTACAGCTAGTCGACTAAATTTTGCGTTGTGCTGACATCTTGAGAAAATAATATGCACTATATATATATTTCTGAATTAATTGCTAATACTAATTTTCCGTATCAGTATTACGAGTATTGCTATCGTAACCAACATAAAACTGTGTGTTATAAGCTGAAAAGAATTTTTTTGATCGGAAAGCAATCTGTTAACACGTAAAATAAAGTTATGTTTGTATTCGTATTTTACTAATTAAATTGTTTAAATAGTATCGTTTCTTTTTTCGTTTTTTCTTCTACTTTCTGTTTGTTACAATGTTAAAGACAATGAAAAAAGTAAAAGGTTCACTTAATATTACGTCGTTTTACCATTTTTTTTTCATATAATAATAAAACCAACATTATACTTTGTAATTTTGTTGTGTGGGCAATTGTAATTGTATTTTAATATTCTAGGTGGAATAAACTATGTATATCTCATGTATATCAATATAGACAATTTGTAATTATTAGTTAACGTGCATGTAATGTTACATGTCGTTGATAGAATTAATGTATGTAGTTCACGAGTTGTACGAGTATGGTTGTATATTGCACAATAAACTACTGCTATTCACGAAATCTACTCGATTTTTAAATGTTTATTTTCTGCTGAACCCTATAATGTACAGTGAAGGACTAAAGTTTGAATATACAAACTTCACTTAAAATGAAAATAAAACATGGTAACACAGATGTATGTATGCAGTGTATTTATTAGTTAAATAATAAGCAATAATGAAAACTAAAAAAAAGTAAAATATAGGAAAAAAGAAAGAAAACGGGACCAATCTCGCAGTATCTCAAATAATTTAATCAATCAATGGCTACCGGTTTCGCGCACATTTGCACATCATCAGCCCAAAACACTGCAGGAAAGGACTATAGCATTAAAACGTATGTAAAAAACGCCATCGGCAGCATTCCGTTTTTTAAGCACCAATTGTATAAATTCTAGTCGTTTGAACTGTACGGATATTATATATATTATGGCTAAATTATTTGACATTGGTAAAGTTTTATTGTTGGAGTAAATAGAAGAGAAATACATTTTGAAATTGTGTTATATTTCCACGTTTGGTTTATTTTCTTCATTATCTCAACTAGTCGATAAAATTTTAATTTTTTAAATAAATATAATTAAAAGTGCGGTAAAATTTAACGCCCTGTTTCCTACAAGTAGTTGTGAAATGTCAAAAATACCATAGGTGACTTGATAAATATATAAACATATACATGTTATTAAAGCAATCTAAAAATTTTCCATGGAAACGTAGAATTACACATACATATAACATATCAAATTCTACATCAGTGCTTAACATACAGGATGTTCCATTTAAATTAAAGAAGTTATTAATGTTTAAAGCTTGAGAGAAAAAAGGAAAAAGAAAGAGACCAAAAGAGAAAGGTGGGATGATCTCGACGTTTCGCCTCCGTCGTAGGAGGCTTCTTCAGGAGAATAGGGAAACCAAAGTAGCACGGTAACTCGACCACTTTGGCAGAAGGTTACGGTAACTCGGCGTGTTGACCGCGCTAGAGGCGAGAACCTTCTCTCGTATCCCCCCCTTCCGTCTCTTATTCTTTTCACCTTTCTTTCTATTTAATATCCCCCCACCTTTTATCATTTTTTCTTTTTGTTTCTCCTCTTACTCTTATTTCTTTTTTATATATATCATCATGACACGGTCCAATTCCGAAAGTAGTTCGTTTATTAATATACAGGATATTCCATTACAAACAAAATGCAACAATATCGGAAGCTGTATATATTAGAATTCATTCGCGTAGAAATAAAACATATAGGGGTTTTATTATTATGGGCAAAAGCTGCCAAAACCATTACACTACCTCTACCAAATTTTCGGCTCATCGCAACTTCATTGATCTTGCGCAAATTGTGCCAATAATAGTTGAAACCATAAGGCCCGTCGAAGCTAATTTTTTTCTCACCAGAAAATATGACGTTCCACTCATGATTCCATCTCATATGATCCTGCGCAAATTTCAGTCTTATGTGTTTATGTGTCTCTTTTAAGGGTGGTTTTGAAACCTTTTTTAGCCACCACTTTTACTGACAGATAAAATATGTTGGACATTTTACTTATTGCGCGGTTACATTACCAGAATTATATTAACTTCAAGTTAGTTTATGATTACTCCCCTCAGCGTGATTTTTGCCTTAGGAGTTGGCCAACTTTATAAAATTATTGATGAGATGATGGAATCGTCTTATTTTCTTAGCGATGACTCGGTTTCAAAACCCTACCTTTTTATAACAATTTGTTTTCATTTTTTTCCTTCTTGGATAGCAATTTATCTCTGGGTGTTTTTATTAACTGATATCTATACTTTGATAATATATATATTTAAAAATAAATAAACCTTAATCTCAGGTAATGCCTGATTTCGTAGAATGTTTGCCTAACCCTGTGGAATTATAGAAATTTCGCTAGTAATTATACGGCAGGTACTTCCTCCATATATCTGACAATTGTGATATTGACAGAATGTCTTTGCTATTTCTTTACGTACAGAAATGTAATTCTAGGTAATTCCCAACTCATACCGCTGCTATATGTTTATAGGGGAACTACAAAATTACATGGAACCATAGAAATTTCATTTAGTAGTTTTTCTCTTATATATAGCTCTCATATTAATACATTTTAGAAAATACATCATATTGTGCAGATAAACAGTATGATTTTGTCAGCATCCACGCAACTATGCATTTATCAGATGACAAGAGGTCTATACTTACCGAATGACATCCACGTGCATCGCATCAAATATCACAAACTTCCTTATCGACTTTGATCGTCAAGTCGAATTTATCGACCGAGTTTCCCTTCACATCCTTTTAATAAACGATCGTAAACTTACCAGCGGTAGTGTATGTAGAGTTCACGCAATGTTGAATATTAACGATGATGCGCTGATGTAATTTAGAACAATAGATTAAGAAAAGAAAATAGAAAATATATCAACATTTATTAGACTATCTATCTTCAACTATACCATTCAATATTAAGACGAACTACTATACAATTCATTTCAATATTTATTATATACGAACGAAACACGTTCCAAGTTTTGGTGCAAAAGTATCACAATGAACATGGTACATTAGCAGAGGGCGCAATCTCGTGCCGCTAACGCGCGTATTTATAACCAGCCGACTTTGCTCGACTGCGTTTCAAAGCGGGGAATAACGGAGCGGCCCGAAACTGCGTGCGTGTAGTCATCAGCAACATCAATAAGTTAGACCGGTAGAAATACTGCGTTAAATAAAAGTGATATTTCATTAAATTTTAACGTAAATCTTAACGTAACCGTTAATAAATTCACTTACAAATTACGGTCGTTATATAAAAAAAAAAATCCTTTTTACATATCACAACAAATTTGTCACTTGAGCACCCGACTTCATAACGGAATCGTTATGATTGAGAACGAGACTTCCTATCAGTGAGACGAGCGCTCTGTCTAACCAAGTTACCGGATTGGGGTACAGTAATCCGCCTTCGTAGAATCCCAGATGGCCTCCATGCGCCAACTCTAGATACAACGTATTGTTATGGGTATCTGTAAATTGAAAACAAAAGTAATGATAAATAAGAATAGATGGTGTTGTATGGTTGACAGGATTTTAACGGACAATGAGACTTGATAACTAGCGCCATCTCTTGGGAAAACTTTCTGTTATATTCAAATTGTTCTGATAAAAATTAGAATATCATTATGAACGGTTGTTTAGTGCTGTAATAGCTAAATATATTCAGATAAAACATGCTTCTGCGAAAATTCTGCTGATAAAAGAAAACGTTATTAACACATTTGTATTGAGCTCCGACCCAGTTATAATTAATTTTCCGAATTTACCTAAAAGTTAACCAAAAATCATTCCTGTTGGGTGTTTTGGAGTAATTACGAGGGATGTCTTTTAAGTTTTGCATCCCGGGACATAGAGGGCACCATTAATCAAATGTCTGTATCTAGTTTTAATGCAATATTGTAGCTTCAACGAACTATCAAAGTTGGTAGAAAATTTGAATTAAACCGAATAATCTCTTGTAATCTTCGAAGAAAATTATTTCAACAAGAATGCCCTGCCGAGTTGGTTTCTGTTTTCGGAAATGAAGCAGAACATCAACAATTTCTTGTTGGTGTAAAGAATTCAAATGTGAATGGATTGTCTTAGCGACGATCCAAGAATATGTGCATCAAAAACGACAGTCACTCAAGAAATGCGAAATTAACGCATCACTGGAGATTTCAAAGACCTCCTTTTAAAAAGTTTTAGATGAATAATTGTGTATAAAAGATTAGTTTAGGGTTGGGCATCTGTTGACCGAAGAAGAGACAGCAGCTAGAGTGTATTTGTACACAAAACTTCTAGAGCGCTTCAACGCCGGAAACTCTAAAAGCGTATACAACATCATCAGTAACAACAAATCACGATTTACTCATATAAGCCAGAAAATGAACGCCAATAGTCTGTTTGGGCATTCCAAGCTGAAGAAAATCCGACAAAAGTTATTCATTCTCGAAGTGTCATTTGTCTCGAAAGCAAGACATGTAGAAACAATTCCCCTACAAGATCAAAGAACTGTTACTGGTGTATAACCAATTGTTTGCCGCAAGTCACCGCTGAGCTTCGATTTATTCAGCAGAATTTTATCAGAGTATAAAATTAACTTAAGGACAATATTAAGATGGATTTTAGTGAGTACCCCACATAGCTTCAATTCAACTCCTAAAGCCTATTTTTAATAAACTTAAGATGATAAAATTACGACTTTCTTGGAAATTATCAACGTTTTCTAGTTTCTGAAAAATATCAACCTCGGTAGGATTCGAACCCACGTCCTCTGCGTTACCGACGAAACGTCATAACCAACTAGACCACAGAAATTTGAAAACGTTGGTAATTTACAAGAATATCTTAATTTTGTCATTGCTAATACCAACGAAAATTCCATATTAATCTAATTAATAAGAACTTGCCTTTAATTACATTGTAGCACCCCCCGTACGGATGACGAATCATGCAACACAATGCATGTTGGTATATGGCACGAAAGACAAATGAATTTTTAATGCAACAAAACGTCGAATTATTAGACCACCCTCCTTACAGTCCAGACCTAAATCCCAACGATTTTCTTTATCTTTCTGAAAATCAAGTACGATCTGCGTGGTTAAAGGTTCCAGTTATCAGGAGGAGCAATCGATGCATTTTAGAAACTCAATTCTGACTGTACCAACAAACGAGTGAGATAACTGCTTCCAGACTTGGTTCTAATGCATGCAAAAGCGCATGGATCTTCGAAAAACAATAGTCTTAAAAAAAAAACTTAAAAGACAACCCTCGTATTGCTTCTGGCAACAGCTAATAAGATAGAGAACATGTACACAATAACAGACGAACTTCCTCCGTATAAAGCTGATGCTGACTCCACTGATCACTTATCTCATTTCAAATATTAATATTGATTCGGATAAAAAATGTGCTGATGGGTATATTTGCATTAATTAAATGTTTAGAGAGATTTGTCCATGTCAATATGATAAATTTATTACATGGAAAAATATTTGAACATTTTATTTTAGCACGTATTTCTTTTTTCAATTTGTAGAACATTTGCGATCTTTCTAAAGATCAGAACTGAAATTTGAGTTGTGCAAAGTAGCAAATTATTTAAAAAATCTACTCGTTATAGTAAAATCCAGAATAGAGGAACAATTCCGATATTGTTTGGAATGACGATAAAGAGATGGATGATGCACATGAAGAACATGGGGTGAGTGAAGATGACGACCCTCCGATTGAAATAAAAAATACAGTGAGTGACGCGCAAGCTGTAGGAATTTTTAATCAAGTGTTAGATTGGGCCGAAGAAAAAGACATTATATTCCGATATTTTAGTGCTTCGTAAACTACGGGCAATGGCATTAGAAAATACCAAGCGTAAATTTACGCAATTAAAAATAGGGCATTACTTTTCAAAATTTTTAATATTATATATCATGTTATTAATTGTTCATAATTTATTTTTTAATAAACATACATATTTCCTTTTATGCAATTTCTTGATAAATAAAATAAGGCTCGCTAATGTAAACTTTCAGTAATGTGAGCAGTGATATTGTTCACATAATTGAGCGTCTACTGTAATACTCCTTATCTATCGTACTTACCAGCGAACTTCCGTATTGGATCTAGCAAATTTTCTGGAATGATCGGGTCATCGAGCGAGTTAATAAAAACCATCGGCTGGTTTATGTTACTCAAATAGTTTATACTCGAACTCCACGAGTACAATTCCGAAATCGTGTTGAAATTATGGACCTTCTTGGTGTAGGCGTCGTCAAGTTCCGGCAGCGTCGCCGCTGATATGATTTCGTGCTCGTTCAGCTGATGTCGGTTCTTATTCTCGTCGGATAATAATACTGTTCGGTGCCTGAGGATGATGTTCTTCATGTTTTCAGTCATCACGTAGAGGTAGAAACGGCGAAAATTCTGCCAGTTGAGCAGCAGTTTGGTCCCCCTTTTCGGAAAAGCATCAATTACAAAATAAATCCCGCAAATTACAACAAGAAAACGTTTATTTACTTACTCTATAGCGTTATAGCCTTGACAAACCGATATTCCACCGATAATATTACCGGGTCTCTCCCTATCCACTTCGCCCATATATTTCGTTACCAAATTGCCTCCCAGGCTGAATCCGACGCAAATGATCTTCGTGGATGAGTGTTTGGAGAGTACGTTCAGTAACATCTCGTGGAAGTCGTTGGTGTTACCTGTGGTGTATATAGCTATAAGTTATATACAATAGAGAGAGTGCACCAACAGTCATAAACAAGGGTTGTTGTCGTTACAAGGTTGGCAATATCAGATCAAGATAGTTAAGTTACTGTTAGTTATAAGGCAATAAGAAACAATAAATTTCTTTCTCAATACGATTATTGTTTATTTAAACCTAAGTGTCGTTAAGGACATAACATTACCTATTATGATAAAAATAAATGTTCTTTTTGTAGGTTTTCGACTACTACATACGTTAATTTAAGTTTTGGAATGGAATTATGTTTATAAAGGGAATTTGAGATTCGTATTTATATCTTTCATAATTGCTAGAGAAGTGATTTGGAAATAGAAAGCTATACGACTGTACAACGAATGTTTATTATTAAAAATGGTGTTTAAAATGTGTGAAAGTTACGCAGAGATTGCAAAAAAATCCCTTAGAGGATATAAAAAAGAAAATTATCCATCACGTGTTACAATATTTGACGAAATTGGTATGGTATAGGATTAAAAAGACAAAATACATCATCGTAGTAGCCTTTCAAAAGAAAATACAGTTGTAAGCGCTGGTATTACTGAGAAGCGAAAAATATCAAATCCTCATCGTTTTCAGCAATTCACCTTTTTCCAATTTTACACATAGTAGTAGTAACGGTAAAGTAAGAAAATTTCCAAATTAGAGAATACCAAGCTGTCATTACATGAAACTCTGAATATATAGTAGATTACTTCAAAGCCTCGTTAGGAGATTTAACAGATAATACACGAAGATTAATAGTCGATAAATTGCGTGCAGTTACAAATAAGAATCCCGATTTTCAAACTATAGTGCGTATAGACAAAAGTTGGAAAAACTGAAAACCAAGAGTGCCAATATGATACGAACGATCTTTTTAAATTCGCGAACACCATTAGACGCACAACGATCCTTTTCCCACCAAAATGTTTTTCCTTCACCCTAAGAGTATGACTGAGTCAGTACTGGAACGCATGTTAATGACTAGTCTCGGCAAAGTGGGGCAAGTTACAGTGTAGTGCAGAGAGCAACGTGGAGAGGTCGAGCGACATTTTCTAAGTATTTGTGTACTGACACACAACGACCAATTGAGTAATACTGAACAAGCATACTTTTGATACGGGTACTCGATTCTCCGTGTCGCGCGCTTCACCCCTCCACGTTGTTCTCCGCACGGTACTGAAACTTACCCCTCTCTGCCGAGGGTAATAATAACTGTTTTATTAGATTTATCTGCTCTTAAAATTCATATATTTGCGATTTTTTTTTTGAATCGGATTATACACTGATTCAAATTAAGTGCCACGTGTTTTTAACGTTAATTAATATGTAGTATATGAAAAAAATAATTGCGTAATGCATGTCTAAGAAATTTGGAGATTAATTTTTTTAAACGGGATACCCTGAGCTGAGGAAAAAGGCATCACGTTCTACAAGACAAAAAGAAAGAAAATATAGGAAATACACACGCACATTGGATCCACAAATAAAATAAAAGCGACTGATCTACCAAACAAGGTGAATAAGGAAATGGAGCATCTCTCCGACCCTCGTTCAAACTCAATAGACCTAGCGCGCGATACAAGTCAGAAGGTTCTCGCCTCTAGCGCGGTCAACACACCTAGTCACCGTAACCTTCTGCCAAAGTGGTTTCGCCTCTAGCGTGGTTTACACGTCGAGTTACCGTGCCACTTGGGTTTCCTCTATTCTCCTGAAGAAGCCTCCTACGACGGAGGCGAAACGTCGAGATCCCACCTTTTTCTTTTGGTCTCTTTCTTCATAGTCGAATTCCGGAAGTAGTTCGTTTATTACTAACTCTGGCCGTGGAAGCCTACGTATTCATTTCATATACATACATGTCTTTGTATTTAATGTTTAAGATACAATATGTTGTATTCCAACATATTATATCTTAAAACAATGTAGTTGCAATTAAATTGAAAAGAAGAAAGTAAATGTATAATTTATAAATAATGCTCAAAAGTACCACATTGAAGAGCTTTCCTTAACTTGCTTTAAAAGGTCTGGGTTCGTGGTGCGGCGCACCTGACAATTTAGTAACATAAATATGTTGAAGTCCTTGTATTTTGCCTTTGTAGTGAGTTGTTTGGAATACTTCTATTATATGGTCCCCTTATTATACCTGCCGTCAGGTTACATTCTAACGAGTATATATGTATAAGGGAATGTATAATCTATAAATAATGCTCAAAAGTATCACCTTCCTTCTCAGCTCTTAATCTTCCATCTAATTCGCGAAAAAACCTTCTTAACTGTATTTTGCAATTCGTTCACGTCATTGTACCGCGCTTTATACACCTAATTTTTTAATGTCCTTATAGAAAAGAGTGAAAGTGAAAAGGTGAAAGTTCAGGAAAGTGTGCTGGCCACTGAATTGACCTATTTGCACCAATCCACTTATCGGTAAGGATGGTGTCCAGATTAACGCGGCAGTTGTGTGCAGGAGTACCGCCCTGCTGAAAATATAAATTTTGGCGCATCAGATAATTGGCGTTATCAAGGAAATCCTCTAGAACATTTCGAATAAATTCCAGATATGTCTTCTGTCAACGTACCATTGTAGAACACTGAACCAACGACTATCGAATCAATTAAACGAACTTGTGCAGAATGTGGATTGCAACCAGTAGTGATGATTCTTCTTATTAAACAAACCTCTATTAGAGAAGTTTCTGTCATCACTCCGTAAAATACACTGTGCACCATTTAAATTTTCATCACAAAAATTAACGAACCATTGACAGAAAGCCAACCTCCTATCTGAATCTCCTGGTTGTAATATGTGTAAGGTTCGGTACTTAAATGGGATATACTTATGCTTTTTTAAATTCTTTGAACTGATGCGTAACTTAAACCCAGTTCCTTACTAGCATCTCTAATAGAAAATACTAACGCTGTAATTTCTACATCTTTCTTTTAATACACAGGATGCTTCATTTAAAAAAATTATAAATCTCAAAATTTCGTGGACAATTGTTTTCTCGTATACTCCGTATTAATCAGCGCTGAAAACACTATTACTTTGCTAATATAGTAATGGTACACTTAATTTAAATCAAACTGTATATTAGGAGGTTCATGTTTTGCTTACGCAGTATTTTATATAGTTTGAATAGGCTATACGATAATGGCGGCATCTTAATTGTGAGATTTAGCCGAACTGTAGGTTATTTTTCACATTTATTTGATGTGCTAAGGTTGGAAGGAAAGAAAGAAGAAAATGAAGGACGTGAAAGCAACAGGAAAAACAGAACAAAATGTTCTAAGGTTTGGTGTTGTTTTGTAATTTATGCCCTGCCTATCTTAGTCTCTCTTGTCGCTAATGATGTCTGGACTGTTTGCTAATTAAAAAAATCTCTGTTTGATAATGATAATATTATTATACCCATATCTGTTGTGTATTCATGATCTAAAATATCCTATACATATTTTGCTTGATAAGGATATAAAGATTAAACATTCAAATGCTTACATGAAAAAAAAAATGAAGCTCCATTGTAAGCAATTTAGAACGTTTAATTAGCGGATGTAGCTAAAATTATACGTTTCGCGATTTGATAATTGGCACGTTTTAACCTCTATAACGTCAAGTCCTCCTCTCGGCAAATATTTTTTACTTTCAATTAGTTTCACTTAAACAGTCTTTCCTTCAAAGTGTCGACCTACCGTAGCTGAATATTCGAGGTCCAGTTACCGGAACGCTACGCAGGGCGCCAACATGATTCAAAACTGCACATCTGTAGCCGTGACATTGCGCCCAATGAACGAACGTCCTAACGTAAACGCTTTCGGAGGTATTACCAATACCGGGACATATCGCTACCGTAATTTCATCTGCGCAACGAAGAAATTAGCATTAGTAATGGTAATCGAGAGCTTTAAATGAAGATCTTACCTTCGTAAACGGTCCCAAGCGGTTGATATACGTCGTAGGTGAGCGTCGTGGAATCTTGAAGTACTAAGTAAACCCTTTCGCCGATCGGCCAAGGGCACTTGACTCGACCTATGATGCTATGGAGGATTGTCTGTACATGCCCGCTGAAACCCCATAACCGAGTCGGAATGTATCTGGAATAGGAAGATGTAATGCATTTCTTAGATTTTCAACGTGATAACACAATTGAAATGAATACGTAGGCTTCCACGGTCGGAGTCAGCAATAAGCGTACCACTTCCGGAATTGGACCGTGTCATGGTGAGATATAAAAATTAAATAGGATTAAGAGCAAAATGAAATAAAAAGGAAAAGAAAAAAATTAAAAGAGGGGGTGAAAAAAAGAAGAAAAGGTAAAGTAAAGAGTAATAGAGAAAAAGAGAGAAGAGAGATAGGATAAATGAAAAGGAAAAGGGGAAAAAGGAAAGAAAAAGAGAAGGGTGGGATCTCAACGTTTCGCCTCCGTTGTAGGAGAAAACAGGGAAAACAAAGTGGCAAGGTAACCCGACGTGTAAACCACCCTAGAGCCGAAACCACTTTGGAAGAAGGTCACGGTAACACGACGTGTTAACCACAGTAGAGGCGAAAACCTTCTCAGAAAGTCGCCTCATTTATATATCTCATCATGACACGATTCAATTTCGGAAGTAGTTCGCTTACCATTGATCACACGATTATTTTATGATTATCGTGCTAAATAGTATTATTTAGTTTAGTAAGATCTTAATGTAAAATGCAGTTGGTAGCAGTGTTTATACAGATGTCGCGTGAGATTGATAGAGTTGTAGAATAGAGAGAAGTCATTTATTTATTTAAATTAAACACTTAAAACGGAAGAGTCGTTTAGAGCTTTATTGAGCAAGTGGATTTAATATCCAACAAATCACAACGGTGAATTAGTGGATAAGTGGATTGTGTACATTTGTAAACATAACTTATAACCTATACTGAATTGGTGGAGAAAATGGAAAACGACGAATTTGTTTTTCATCAAACATTAGGTGAAAAAGCGAACGTTGAAGGTACAGGCGCTACAGCATCTAGTAATGAAGGAAACGTACGAGTAAACGAGGCTACCGACGAGACAAATAAAAACTCGAGTGCAACAATTGAAACGTTATTCGAATCACTATTGTTAGAAAATCGGAGACGAGACGAATTAATGAATAGAATGATATGTCAGTTAGCAGAAAATTCAGAAGGACGAGACTGGAACAAATACATCAAGAAGATAGAACAAGACATAAATACCTCCGAAAACAAGAGTACAGGGAAGACACCATTTGAGCTGTTATGTGGGTACTTACCCAGATTTGAAGAAAGACCGCTAAGATATTTGACTACAGATAATGAAACTTACTTAGAACCCAAACACATGCAAGATAATGCACGCAAATCTATAGCAGATATGCAGAGTAAATATAAGGAACGCTACTACCAACATCGATAAGAAGGTCTTAAATATTCTGTGGGCGACATCGTATATGTCAAAACCACACCTATCTCGACGGCTATAAAGGCCCGTTAATAGTTGTGGAAGTTCTTCCCGGAGACACCAATCGAATATCAGATATCACCGAGACATCCAAAAGACCCCAGACAACAGCACACGTAAGCCAATTAAAACTATGGAAGAATTACAATCTCGAAGAAGAAATGAACGAAACAGATGAAATTGAGGAAACTAATACAGAGGAAGAGGAAGATTGAGTTAAGAATTGTAATGAGCGTAGTACAAGAAATGCGAATAAACCGAAATATCTGGAAGATTGTACAGAATAACGCAGGATAGGCCGAGTGTTAAATAGTATTATTTAGTTTAGTAAGATCTTAACTAAAATACGGTTGGTAGCAATGTATATATAGATGTCGTGTGAGATAGATACAGTTGTAGAATAGAAAAAGGTAATTTATTTATTTAAATTAAACATTTAAAACAGAAGAGTTGTTTAAAGTTTTATTGAGCAAATGGATTTAATATACAATCGTATGCGCAAATTTTCATTTAAATTGTAACGCTGTAAAATGTACCTGAACAAAAGAAGAAACCTTTAACATTTCCTGGTACTAACTTCGTAGATTTTTTTCTAAATCTTACAAATTGAGGTTGTTTTAGTAAATGATTTCTAATCTGACTAGATAGTAGAAAACTTGGAAGATACACTACCGTCCATAGAAGTTTAGTCAGGTAACGAAAATTTAAAAAATCAAAAAACAAAAAGGCAATTAATACTAAAGAAGTAAATTTATTACATTTAAAAATAACAACTACCAAAATCTAACGAAAATTTTTATTTTTTCCGGTTCGTTGTTAATAAAATCTTTAAACATTCTTTTCGTAAAAAAATCCACCTTTTGCTTTGATTGCAGTTCGAACAACTCGCGGTATCCTCTCGATTAATTCCTCGTGTGGGATGTTGTTCCATTCTTGTTGAAGGATATTCCAAAGCTGTTTTTTTGGAAGTAGGACCGACACTTCAAACCCTTCTATGAATTCCATCCCACAGCAATTCAATAGGGTTGAGATCCCGACTCTGTGGTGGCTGTCATAACTTGTAAAATATCTGTCTGATTTTGCTCATTCAGATATTGTTGCATATCCTGTTTCGGATCGTTATCTTGCATAAGAGTAAATTTGTCGCCGATTAGACGCAGCCCAGAAAGAGTCTCCAATATCTCGCGGTACTATTTCCATATGAATCCTTCGATTCGATTCGATGTAAAGTTCCTGTTCCTGGCTAAGAAAAGTAACCCCAAACTGTAACTGAACCACCACCGTGTTTTATTGTCGGTACAATCCGTAAGAGAGAGAGAGCGAGAGAGAGGAGATACAATAAAATCCTTATCTGCTTGGTGTCAACGATACAACTTATCTACTAAATAGATTAGAATAATCCGCTGTAAATGAGGATGATTGTTTCGAGCCACAAAGTGTTTAATTACTTCTTTTTTTCGTAATACTTTCATTATTTGAATTGCCGACGTATTTAAAATAGACGTTTATTAAGATTATCATTGTTAAATGCGATATAGCTTCTTACATTAAAGTATTGCAAAACTTTCTCCCCTGGCCAAACTTCTATGGACGGTAGTGTATACTACCTTTTTTGATAGATCGTTTTAGATAGTCGTCAAAGTAATTTTCCTTCTCTTGTTTCTGGAAGATCGAACATTTGATCAAGCTTTGTAAAATACATATTTATGTATATACAACTGCCAAATAATGTCGGCGAACCAGTGTGGTAGAATTATGAAATCTTTCATTGTTGTTGGAGTTCTTGCAAAGAGTGGACGGTGTTCACTCATAGTTAAACACTTTATACGACAAAAAAGTTTGTAGTTACATCATTGTTTCATCGATAAAGTGTAGATAAGCGCTATATCTAAAAACTATATAACATAAGTTGTAGATATTTAAAATATACGTCCACATTCCATCCAATACGGTTGAGTAATGTGTAGATGAAAGTTTTGAAAATGTTTATTATAGTGCATAACCCTAATAATTATAACAAAGAATACAGTTGACATTCAATATCTGCTGTTTACTGTTTATTTGGGCTTCCTTAGTTTTCAACGTTTATTTTTATTTAATTCCACTATTTCTTTTGCTAAAAAAGTTATTTTCAGAGCTACAGTGAAGTAAATCGTTTAGTTTGTAGTAAGTTCAGATGTCCGACCGATGACTTAGTTCTAGCTGCCGAGAGTTAATTTATCGTTTAGTAGTATATTTCGAGAAGGAAAACTAAAACGGAAGTCGTGTAATATCTGTTGATGCGGTCCATGAGGTAAATTATAATTGGTTAGTATTAAATCAAAGTTTATATTGTAAATTGTAGAGAGTTACAAATGCTTTGGGCATTTCGATGGTTACCATCTACAACATAAAACAGAAAAAAAGCTACACCTGCTGTTCCTTTATCCAGTACTTCAACAGCTCCGTACAAGTTAAAATTGATGCCCACCCACTTGATATGTCAGAGAGGATTAAAATGGATGTTCGTAATGTGTGAGATCTACAACGATAGTAAGTTCATTTACACAATTAAATTTCAACTCTACTTTAATATAGTTTTATAGAAAAACATGTAACAGTAAAAGTGTTACAAGAAGTGCTTGAACATAGAAATATTTTACATACTAGCACTTGTTCACTGCGTGTTTTACACGAGAATTCGCCAAATCTAAGTTGGTCAGAAGGAAACATTTTTGCGTGGTTAAATAATAAAAACATTACGCATGAAAATACAGTGAATAAGAGTGAACTTTTGAAAATAACAAAGAGACAAAAAAGAGAAGGTTTATGTTATTGACGAATTACTTCGGGCACGTGGACATGAGATTTTAAGAATTCCTCCGTATCACTGCGATTTCAATCCTATTGAACTGGTATGGGCACATGGGAATACGTCTTTTTTGTGTTTTAGTGTTTACTTTTTATATATCGAACTTTGTATGCTGCACGCACTTTGTTAATAACACTGTCATTATGCGACCATGTCCATTTCCTTCAGGATTCGTAACAAATATATGTTATTATTATTATTACTTTTAATAAGAAATAAAGTATATACCTTAGCTTCAAAACATATTATTCAGACATTTTTTCAGGTAGCTTAAATATATTAATCATTCCATTAATAAATTCAGCATGACTACGTTATAACCCGAAAAGGTATTCTATTTATAAATTAGTAGGTATGCCTATGTAAGTACGGTAACGACCATATATATACATGCAGCAAAAAACGCTACGGTTTTATCGTACTTACTTAGGAATTATACAAACTATGAATAAACCTTAATTATAGGATTAGTAAAAGTTCCCTGAACGATCGAATAGCTTTATTGTTTTGAGAAGAAAGTCCTTTTTAAATTTGTTATGGATATATAATTAGAAATAATAAATGTATTATATTTTCCCATTTTTCCCCTTTCAATTTGACGGAAAATGTTATTTTTTTTTATTGAACGCTCAGTAAATTGTTGCATTTTCCGATGCAAATTAAAAAACTACTCTCAGAAATATTAACGTGTTTATCTTTATTAATAAAAACATAACATAATACAAAAAATTAAATAATTTCCTTGTAACGTAAAATCAAGATATCTTTGAAAATACAGTGGAATTTGATTAAGACTACACTGAATGTTCAAATTGTGTCCCATTTACAACTTTAAATAAAACTAAATCTTTAATCATCTAGTAGAATCAACAATTAAAATTTTAATTTCTAATCACTATTATATTAAATTTTGCCAAACACTTCTAAATCAGTCACTGATTCGAATTACACTACCGTTCATAAGTTTGGAAGAGAGGTGAAATTTCTTTAAAATAATACAACTGATAAGCATATCATAAAATCGTTAATCACAATTATAAGTTATTGTATTATATATATAACATTATTACGCAAAATCCGTAAAGTCCAAACATTTAGGTACAAATTTCACCCGAATACATTTTATTACTCTTTTCCAAGAATATGACTATTATTTGACGGGGATAGGGTAGGATACTGCAATGACCTTATTATATACAAATGTATTAGTCATGTCGGTTCCTAATATAATATATAATAATAGTATAATTACGCTAGTCGTTAATATGAAATTTTGTACATTTACTTTAAGGACCGGTTTATTCACATTCTGATAAAGTGGCAGATAACCGCCAGCAAGATAAATTTATCAGGTCCCATTTTGGTATATTCACCAAATTTTATCTGAGAGGTAACAAACCAGGACTGTCTGATGTTTTTAGACGGTTAGTATAGCCGCGGATAAAAGTGAAAGATAGACTTATGTCCGTTGTAATGAGAAAGACAAACACACAATTGCAGTTTGTCGATTTGAACATAACCTAATATTCTTGTACTGTTCGGCAAATGGAAAATGGTATTAGAAAATGTCATAATAAAAGAAAAGGATCGACCAACTAATTTTGCGAATTGTGAAATAGAATAATTGGATACCGAAAAGTTTAAGTTTCCAAAAAATTACCGATAGAAAAACCTAACGAACAAATTAAAATTAAATTTGTGATGCTTGCTGTTGCATCTATCAGATCTTTTAAAAAAGCAATTACTAATTGCTGAAAAAGAATCCCAAATCAAAGATTTAGAAATTAAAATTAAGGGACGACAGTTGGGATATTTGGAGAAAGAACATGAGTTAAAAATAAGAATCTTTGAAATAGGAGTACAAGAAATTATAATTTTGTTTTAATGCTTATTTGTTTTATATATACTTCTAATGCGAGTTTCATTTTCCACTGAGAATAAAATGATTAATTAAATATTAATTAATAAAATAAAATTTCGTAAATTTAAAATAAAATCAACAAAATTATTAACAGCAAGTCAAGAACAAAGCTAAATTAACAGCAATTATCGAAGTTTTCAATTGCTTGAACTTCCACTGCGATAAAAATCTTCAAGAAGTTCCATATTCATTCAGAATATTTGTATATGAAAATAAAGTGAGGTTATATTATCCGATAGATATACATTTATCGGGAGGATTTAACAACAGGTAAATTTATCCCTCTGATAAGCAATTTACCAAGTGGTTCTTATCTGTCAGAAGGTGAATAAACACTTGTTTATGTTTATCCGTTATATTGCGCTATCTACAACTTTATCAGAATGTGAATAAACCGGCTCTAAGATATACACCATTATAAATATCTACACATTAATACTGAGGGTAGTTCATTGTTGAATTGCTATTCAGTTTCTCATATTATACAAACCATATAACTTCGAAATAAAGTAGTTTTAAAAAACCTTCGTATTTCAAAGTAAGTCTTAATTGTACACACACAACATTCTAAAGGAATTATAATGCATCCTGTACTTTCAATTTAATAATACAATTATTTTGTTGGGGATAAAAAATTATGCAATTATGCAGCTGGATAAACACTTATGGCTGGTAATGTATATTTCAAAACCGCTTATTACGTGCATATGTACTCATGTAAGTACAGTTTTCATTCATCAGTACAATACGTCGTTCAACAAACGGTGGTTTGAGAAAGTTCTATCTACAAACCTACAAGTTCACATATGTCATTAATGTCACTATAATTTGAATTGTGAGAGGTATCAATTTTAATTTATAAAGCAATACGTCGAATGTAGCTGTTGAAGGTAACCTAGACTACGAAATCGATAAACGTTTATATATGAGTTTACTTAAGATATTACATTTATGTATGAATTGCAAACTATTTACACGAATACAGGATAAAAGTTGTAAGGCATTTAGAATAAGTGCATATTTGCTAATATCTGGAAAGGTAGACAATACATTTCCCGTTACAAGGAGCTCATTAAAATCTAACGAGCTCCGATGCAGTCTTGGAAAAAACCAAGTGTTTATAAAAACTGTAAGCGTGGCTTTTATATTATTAACTAATCATTAGGGACTATAATTTCAGTACTTAATTATATAGAGTGAGAAAAAATGACGCTTTCTTTTTAATTAAAAGTAGAGACAGAAAATAATGAACAACAAAAATTATAAATTAATTATAATCAGTGTTAAATATGAGAGTATTGTTTAAATGTTGCAAAAATATTTGAATTTACCGCTTCTCAATATCTATCGGTTTGGTGTTATGTTCAGTAGTACCAACCCATATTTCTTTGTAACATAATTAGTAACCAAAATGTAATAAGTTCCAAGACTAAGTTCATACAAATAGAAAGGTTAATACGAGTTGTACATTCCATGTAGTTCGTTATATGTAAAATAAACTGTGTTAAAGTATATATACAGAAGTGATCTTTTCTCACATGTTGACCCGAAAAGCGCAATAATCAGATTTTTATATCTTTACATTTATTCCTCCAAACATGAAACTGTTTTCACTTTTTACACTGATAAAAGGGATAAATGTTTGAAATTAAATCAGTATACTGCAAGCACCGGAAATTTTAGTGATATCTTAAAATACTTAGCAAGATAACAGAGAAACAAGAATGCTTATGCTACTATTTACTATATACCAAATGAATATGCGATACGATATCAATGTCTTATGTCATCTAAACAATTAGACATATCAAATTTCTCTTGTTAGAGATCACTGTTACAAAAAAAAAATAATAAAGAACATGAACAATTATTACACGACAACACAGAAATTTAGAAAATTCTTTTGCATAGTTGTATATAAACTAATGTAATGCTTTCACCACGTAACAAGATGATACTAAAACATAGAACATTGTGTATTCACAGACATGCTTTCACCTTTTTCAAGTGCAGTTACATTTCGTATACGGGTAATTATAAGTGGTTTTAAACATTAATTGTTAGTAACATAAATAAATGATTAAGACGCATAATTAAGAACGATGCGCTAAATAACAACTACTTCAACGATTGCAAGAACTGTATGGTTGTATAATTCACACGTATCGCAGGAAACTAACACTACACAAATTAGTAATTATTCGCAACGCAGTGTTTCAAAAGCACATAAACTCTCATTGTCAATGACAATGACGTAATTTGTGTGGTTTGGAGTTTTTCGCGGTACATGCAGTTTTTTTTGACTATATTTTATACACTCTGTATATAAACTTCTTTCATTTCGAAAACATATAATTCCGATTTTGCACACAATAAAATTCTTCTTACAATACACTTAAATATATAATTAAGAACTAAAACTAAGCCTGCAAAAACGAGTGCACACTCATTGGCAGTGATGGTATACAGTGCCTGTCCATTTTATTAGGGCCAAGCTTTTGCGTGTTTCCAACGCGATAATTTATAAATACAGGTATTTGATGAATGGGGTTTACAATACCTATCTAAAGATGTTCCGGAAATATCCTATTTACCAGTTAGTGTTGCAGCTATTGTTTGTATGCGCATTATGGGTAAAAAAAGGACATTAAATGAGAAAAAAAAACTGCGTATTGAGGCATTGTTGGGTACAGGAGTGTATTCTCAACGCACAATTGCGAAGAAAGAAGAAATATCCCGACAAACAGTGCAGCGAATCGTCGTTTTAATGAAAGAAAAGATACCAACAAGTACCGGAAGAGCGTTTTGTGGCAAGAAAATTATCATTACTAATCGAGATGATCGACGTATCCTGCAACTAGCAACTGAAAACCGAGGTTTATCTGCCAAAGAAATAGGAAATGTAATGTCTCAACAAGGAGTGCAAATATCCACGCGTACAGTACGTAGACGTTTGTACGAAGCCGGATTAAAATGCATACGCCCCCTGAAAAAGTCAAAATTAACATCGATGATCAAGCGAGCACGTTGTGAATAGGTAAAACGTCATCAACATTACACAATTGAAGATTGGCGAAAGCTAAGACAAAATAACTTAAATGAATCTGTAAATCAAGCAATTTTGTTTTGTTTGAACAATATCTTTTCGTTAAAGATCGTATTCAGCGATGCGTCAAAACTAGAATGCCCATGACCGAAAGAGCTTAATTTGTTAGTTGACGTCCATCTGAACGGTTTGGTGCTAGTGTACTAAAAACGCTGAAACATCCTCCGTCAGTTATAGTATGGCCCTGTATGGGCCACTATTTTTGCCAAGGCACCATGAATCAACACCAATATAAGCGTGTATTGGAGGATTATGATGTGATATATCAATGATTTAGATCCGAATGGGAGCCCTTACGCATTCATGCACGATAAGGCACCATGCCACATGACCCAATCCATCCAACGGAAAACGGACGCTCTGCCAGTGTTACCTTGGCCGGGAAATTCTCCCGACCTCAATGTAATTGAGAACGTATGGAGTGTGTGTTCAAGAAGAAACACTACAAAAGAGTTAGTAACAAATATTGAAGATATGTGGCAAAATGACGCTACAATCAGACATACCATACATTGCATAGGCAGTATGCCAAAAAGCATAAGAGCAATTATAAAAGCCAAAGTACGCATTACAAAATATTAGTTATATAGTTGTGACGACACTGTAACAAAGGTGGAAGCAAAATATTAAAATTTTCAAAGAATACACATTGGGCGTTCGTAATTAATTTAAATAGTAGCAAAAACTTTACTGAATTATAAAGACAATACGGAGATTTTTGCGTAAGTATACTTTTGATATTCCTTGTGCTTACGTTTACATAATTAGCAAATTAACACCGCCATACGACTTATAGAAACAATAATCAACGTAAAAAATATATTACTATATTCAACGCAAGCCTAGTCTTGCGACATTTCTTATAAATATACAAATGATTAATGCATAATTATCCATAAATACACATTTCTTATTACCCATAAGTGTTATTGCATGTCACCTCCTCTATTCATGCATACATTCTGCACTAGAAATGAAATATATACACAAAGCAAATATCTTCGTTTGATAGGCAGAGGTCTTGTACGAGGGCGACCTGCAATGTTTCCGGAATCGACAAGAGATGGCGCACGAAGGTTGGAGTGGATTCCTCAGTCGGCAAGGGCAACCTTTTTTATGGCAACTGTCAACATTTCAAACGTCTACTGTCAATAGTTATTGTTTAAGAGTGTGTTTTATGCAGCAAAACAGGCGTTTTTGCAAAAATGGATAAAATCGAATTTCGTGCAGTGATAAAACACTTCTGGATGGCTGGGAAAACGGCCACGGAAATTCTACGCACTAGACACCAAAAAACCGCTACCAACGATGAAATGGTCGACAAGATTCATGATGTCGAGTTAGCCAATCGCTGATTGAACCTGAAAGAGATAGCAGAGACAACAGGCATCTCAGAAAAACTAGTTGACCATATCCTACACGAAATTTTAGATATGAAAAAGCTATCAGCGCGATGGGTACCGCGTTTGCTAACACCGGAGCAAAAACGAAATCGGGTGACCGTTTCGTAGGAGTGTCTGGAGAGGATGCAACGAAATCAAAGGGATTTCTTCATGTGTTTCATAACCGTGGATGAGATTTGGATCCACCACTACATACCGGAGACCAGGAAACAGTCGAAGCAGTGGTCTTTTCCCGGCGAATCGACTCCGAAGAAAGCAAAGGCCGAAAAGGTCATGGCGACCATTTTTTGGGATTCCCAAGGTGTGATCCTCATCGACTATTTGCAGAAGGAAAGAATGATCACGGGGCAATACTACAGCGACTTATTGAGCCGATTCGATGCAGTATCGAAGGAGAAACGGCCTCGTTTGCAGCGAAAAAAGTGCTTTTCCACCACAACAATGCGCCGGCTCATTCATCTCGCATTGTTGCGTCCAAATTGAATGAGTTGCGGTACGAATTAGTCTCTCATCCTCCATATTCAGCGGACCTAGCCCCCAGCGACTTTTTCCTATTCCCAAACCTGAAAATCATCAGGAAAGAGATTTGCCTCAAATGAGGAGGTCATCGCCGCTACAGATGGTTATTTTGCAGACCTCGAAACATCCTACGTTTCCGACGGCTTGAAAAGACTGGAGCAACGTTTGAAAAAGCGAATTGATCTTCGAGGAGACTACGTCGAAAAATAGAGAACTACACCAATACACACTGTTTTTCTTTTCGATTCTTGAAACATTTCAGGTCGTCCTCGTATTCTTATGTTCAACAATATACAAATCATTAATGCATAATTATCCATAAATACACATTTCACATTACCGACAAGTTTTATTGCTTGCCATCTGCTCTATTCACGCATATGTCCTGCGCTAGAAATGAAATGTAAAACCTAAGTAAGTGTCTTCGTTGAATAGCCAGAGAGTCTTGTACAACCAAATTAGTCCTGTGCCTAAATCAAAATTGCCTTTGTTTAATTTTATCATAAATCTATTAACATTGTGGCACCTCTGCACCCATGTGAATAGAAAACTCTTCAAGGTTAACAAACGTATTGGGTTTCAATGTCGGGAATTCGTAACAAATACCGGCAACGTTCTAATGAATCACCGTATGTCGATATCTGCACACTACACACCTACGAGATGAATTTATCAGCGGTGATTGAGTTCTAAAGTGCACACTAACACTTAAAATGTTATCTGTTTGACTCATATTAATTAATAATAAAAATAAAATCTATTGTATGGAATGAACATGACTACTACACGTTCTAATTAGTAACGTATTTATCATCAACTGAAATAGATATCCTGTAGTTTTATTGGCAATTGACCTCATCAACTATTGTCACAAAATATATTGTCAATTTAAAGATTTCTTAAAATTCTAACGTAATAGAACACATTACTGCTTTTAAGGTTTATTCCCGGAATTATGCGCTTAATATAGTCTAATCAAAAGATAAAAATTAATAATGAATTGATTAGTGCTAAGTCTTTAATAATTTTGATAAGTGCATATTTCAGTCAAGAAAATTGTATCTGATTTGAAATATTTCACAAGGTAAGTTAAGTTTACATGCACTGAAAATTTATATTAAAACGAAATAATTTTGCCATTTATATACGAAAGCTTTACCTAAATTAAAAGTTAAACGAAATCTTTACTGCTGAAGCACAAATACTGTCACAACGATCAAACGTTACAATTTGTAGGTTAAATTTGCATCTTCTAATGTAAAATCTTAAAATGCTTAATGGACAAGAACTTACGGTTCGTGAACCAACGGAGATATGCGTAAAATGGTGTCTAAAAAATGCTTGTCTGAACACCAGATGGACGGACGTTGGGGCTGGCTGTTTACATTCAATATCCTAAATAAAATGCATATTATTACCGCGATCACGGCCAGCAGAGCAGTCGACATTATGGCGACTGAGCGCCCCAATCCAGATTCTAACACGAACACCTCACCTCGTTCCTCGATCACCGGTAAACTGAAGATTACAAACAACGAACCGCTTATTTTACATGCGTCCAACGCGATGTTTTGACGCTACTGCATAGCAACCGAAATTGTTACTGTTTGTAATGTTGGTTGCCTATGCGTCTGCATTATGGAATTCAAATATATTTACAGTTCGCCAAATGTTACTGTTCCTCTGAAGGTTAATTGCACGGTGGATAGATTGTACGTAGGTACGGTATAGTCTAAGGCAAAAGTACCCAGCGATTACATGCAATAGTAGTGTAGTGTTGTGTATTTTGCTATGACATTTAAAAGTCAAATAAAACATAAAGTAAGGTATATACATTAGAATATTGACTTCGTACTGTCTTGCGAAACAAAATATTTTGATTTTACTCATAGTTAAATTACCTACAATTTCATATGCAATATTTATACGTCAAATTCAATTTTACCCATTATATGGGACTCTACCAACAGCAATTTAAAAGCAATTAATCCTGGAATCTATGAAAATAAAATACATTAGTTCTCTCTTTGAAATAAAGATGTTATATAAGAAACGTAAATAATAAAAATCATTGTAATTTATTTATTGTTAGGGAAAATCGAGTGAAATAAAAATAAATAAATCGGAATTTGACTCCCAACATTTAGGTAAATTGAATTTTAAAAACCTAAAAGAATCAATACACCACTGCGCATGTTATAGAAATCTTTTATTCATTTTCACCTTTTTTGTTGAAATACAATCAAATTTTGAATATGCCGCCATTTGTGCGTTCATGTTGCTTTAGTTTTTTATATTAATAAGTTGGTACTAAGAAATTTATAAAAGTAGGTAAAGGTAATCTAAGAAAAACTACTGTTAATTCTAAATAAAGAGTTACTGAGTTATTCACGTTGTTAATTCCACAAAACCTTATCATTTTTAAAGCATTTTCGAATGTTTAGACAACCATAACTTTTTTGTTGAAAATCTTAAAATTATTTGTACTCACACTGAGTACAAACGATTATGAAAATATGTTCTATATTCAATAAAAAATTTCTTATTATTATGTCATATATATTAAACTAGAAATTTGTTATAACCAAGTTTGACAGATACAACTTCACAAATACAGAAAATATCAAAAATGGAACTCCAAAACAAAAAAAAATTTGCCTCATTTGATTGTAATATTAGTTCAAAATATATCGAAAATAGCTGAATTGTTTACGAAGTACTGTATGAAAAAAATATTAACTGCAATTAGTGTTTTGACGGATTATAAATAAATAGAAAATATCCCCGAAAAAATAGCAAATTTTCGCGTATAGATACGATTTTAAATTATTCACTGACTAACACACAGAACAAAAAATACAGAAGGTATTTAATAATAAATGTATCATTATATTGACTTGATTACAATATGTCTATTCAGGAAATATCAAAAATAATACCACAACGATATTATATCCTTTTGATATGGGGATTATAATATTAAAAAATGCATTTATATTTGATTTGTTATACTTACACTGTCCATGAGAACATTGTATATAACTACTTATGTATGTACCTGCAACTTAATCCGTCTGTTTCACAAACACTTTACAAGATTTCATATTTTACTTTCTTCGGCAAGCATTGCACATGGCCATTATACATGTAAAAGAAATATAAAAAAACATGAACAATTTCGTAATCGTTAAAGGGAGAAAGCAAAAACCACTTTCTTCTTGTTCTAATGCACAGAATTCGCGTATATTTATTCGAGAATTTGGCGGCAAATTTTAGTTTTGGTTAGAACTATATCACAACAATTATATGAAATTAGTATGCAAGATTAACTCTAAGGTAAAGTATTTGTAACGCAATTACGTTTTCTGTTTGATACATTTTTCTTTTTTTTATTAGATGAACCTATTTCGATATGCGATTCTCTTCATTCTATTCGGATTGGCGAAGTCCCACGGACGAATAATAATGATGGCCGTGCTAGGATTAATGGGGTTATGGATGGCTCACTTGCTAGCTCAAGATTATCAAAATATAAGGCCCAAAGCTCTTATATCTACAATAGGAAGACTCCTCAGCAAACGATCTGTAAATACGCTAGATGTTCGTGTATGGTCAGAATTTTCGCTTGAAATATATTAATTTTGATTGAATTTTTAGATACAGCAGCTAAGATTAGATGCCGTAATTAATAACGATCCCTTGGATTGTGTAAAAAGCTTTCTGTGCCAAGCTGTTGCACAAGAGAAGGAACTAGACTCCCAAGCAGACGCGATTGTGAAGTTTTTTAAGTAAGTTTCATCTTGTACGGGTGATGTACAAGGTATGTCGCAGAATTAATGAGAATGATTACTTTTAAAGCGTTTAATTGAACGTACCTACAATTTAATTTGTTTTGGTAACATTCCTGGTAACAATTCTGGAAGTCTTGTTTCATTTTTGACATGTGCCTTAAGGTTTCTGAATCAAGTGCAGACAAGCAAAACAAATTCCATCTTTTACGACATTAAAATCGCGTCCTACATATGCAAAAGTACTAATATCGCGATTATGAACCATATCCAAGAGTAATCATATTTTGATAAATTTTCAAATTTTTTGCAAAAAATCGTAGTTCTCCAAAATGCATCAAAATCTATACGCAAATGAGGATATTAACGTGTAGATCATGGAAAAATAAGTTTTCACACTGAACTTTCACTAGCTTAAAAGTTACAGCACTATTACAAAGAAATAACGTAATTTTTTGACATATGCCTCAAAGATTCTGAATCAAACAGAGTCAAACAAAGCAAATTCCATCTATTTCGACCTTAAAATCGTGTCCTACGTAGACAAAAGTACTAATATCACGATTTTGAACCGTATCCATTTTTGCAAAAAATCGAAGTTACCCAAAATGCGTTAAAATCTATATACAAATGATTTTTGCTAGTTTTACAGCACTATTACGAAGAAGTAACGTCATTTTTGACACATGCCTTAATGTTTCTGAATCAAGTAGAGTCAAACAAAACAAATTCCATCTATTTCGACCTTAAAATCGTGTCCTGCATATGCAAAAGTATTAATATCGCGATTTAAAACCGTATTCAAGAGTAATCATATTTTGATAAATTTTCAGAGGTACCCCTTTCGATTTTTCCAAAAACCTGACACATGCGTAACAACTGAACCGTTTTTAAACATAGAAACCTAATACTTTATTAGAAACACCGCATGTAGATTATATTAAATGGATAGAAGCTCGTTAATTCCCCAAACTTTCCTTGATTCATAAATTTCAGAGAAATGTATACCATAATTTGAGACAGGAGTAATAAATACAAATTCCCTTTTATTATGTCATAAATAGTTCGTAGTACATTGCCAAATAATGCAATTTTAATTTTATTTCCATAAAAATGTAAGAGCAATAGTGTACTTACCCATCGTTTTAGCAAAAACGTTTTGTTTTCGATTTTTCAGGGATCTACCTAATAACAAGAATACAATCACAATTAAAGCCGCTACAAAAATCGGAGAAGTATCCAAAGATCTAAACCGCTGCCGACGTGTTTATGATAAATGCCCTTATACTGCCGAGAAAATGCGAAAGTTAATCAAAATTTTCGGTGGGTAATTCGATGGAGTGGAAAAGAACGAATTTAGGCAACTTCACTTCTATCTGATACATATATTAAGTCACAAGGCGACATAAATTATACGAATATAAAAGTTTGTAAAATTATTTTTTTTTATGTATAGAATAAATAAGGTTAACTAAACATTATTTTTTTCCTTTCTTTCCTTTTCCTGGCGGCGCTAAAGGTTGTCCGGTCAAAGAAGCCAATTTTCCTTTCAATGCTAGTAATACCTCCACTTGTGGTTGCCATTCTGCTTTTGAGGCACCACTTTCCTTCAGTTTTCGTACGACGAGACCCTATTTATAACAAACAGTAATATTAGGAGAATCTGATTATGTTGGATGTGTCACTAGCTTAATATTATACGAGGGCGAGCTGAAATGTTTCCGGAATCGACAAGGAAAACACGGTATTAGTGTGGTTTTTTATTTTTATTATATACATTACATACATATTAATACACTTTTTCAAACGGTGTTCCAGTCTCTTCAAGCCGTCGGAAAAGTAGGATGTTTCGAAGTCTGCAAAATAGCCATCTGTAGCGGCGATGGCCTCCTTATTTGAGGCAAATCTCTTACCTCCCAGTGATTGTTTCAGGTTTGGGAATAGGAAAAAGTGGCTGGGGGCTGGGTCCGATGAATATGGAGCATGGGAGCGCAACTCATTCAATTTGGACACGACCATGCGGGATGAATGAGCAGGTGCTTTGTCGTGGTGGAAGAGCACTTTTCTCCGCTGCAAACGAGGCCGTTTCTCCTTCAATACTGCATCGAATCGGGTCAATAAATCGCTGTAGTATTGCCTCATGATCGTCCTTCCCTTCTGCACATAGTCGATGAGGATCACACCTTGGGAATCCCAGAAAATGGTCGCCATGACCTTTCCGGCCGATGGAACTGTCTTTGCTTTCTTCGAAGCCGATTCGCCCGGAAAAGTTCACTGCTTCGACTGTTCCAGGTCTCATCCACGGTTATGAAACACATGAAGAAATCTCTTGGATTGCGTTGGATCCTGGTCAGACACTCCTCCGAAACGATCACCCGATTTCGTTTGTGCTCCGATGTGAGCAAACGCGGTACCCATTGCCCCGAAAACTTTTTCATACCCAAAATTTCGTATAGGATACGGCCAATGCGTTCCTCTGAGACGCCTGTTGTCTTTGCTATCTCTTTCAGCTTCAATCGGCGATCGGCTAATACGACACCATGAATCTTGTCGATCATTTCATCGTTGGTAGGGCGTCCATTGCGTGGTTCGTGGCTTCTGCTTATGCGGCCACGTTTAAACTCGCTCGCCCAAAAGCTGATGGTCGAAAATGAGGGAGTATATCCGCCATGAAGCTCTAGCAAAATATTTCGAATTTCCGTGGCCGATTTCTTAGCCATCCAGAAGTACTTTATCACTGCACGAAATTCGATTTTATCGATTTTTGCAAAACCGCCTGATTTGCTACACAAAACACACTCTTGAACAACAACTATTGACAGTAGACGTCTGAAATTTTGACAGTTACCGTAAAAAAGGTTGCCCTTGCTGACCAATGAATTCACTTCAACCTTCGTGTGCCATTTCTTGTCGATTCCGGAAATATTTCAGGTCGCTCTCATAGCTTTCTTTAAAATGAATCTTTTCCGATATTAACTTTCTTCCTTTACTATCATCGAGAGCTAACAAAGTTATTGACAATTTCAATAAGAAATAATTTAACTTCGAAAGTAAATTACTTAAGTCAGTTTTTCTTTTGTTCAAAATATTAAACATAGAGTAACAAAGATAAACAAATAAATAATGAAATTAAAGAATAACAAATGCAATGCCATAGTATTGCATTAATAAAATTGGTTGTCAGTTAATTATTAAGCCACTATTTAAAATAACATGGTACCTGACTCTGTATTTCCTCTTCTAACATCTTCACATCATCAATCCCATTGACGCTATTGATTTGATTCTGAGGACCTTCCGTAGGTACTTTCTCGTCGTTCTTCTGCGTCGCCTCCAGTTGCTTTTTCAAGTTTAATAAGATCGTAACTTCCGGTTGCCATAACGTTTTGTCCACCCCGCTCGATTTCATAGACCTAACCTTATCAGCCTATACCGGAACGGTTTACATTATAGTATTTCGATATACAACAAAAAGTAACCTACTGTACCTGTTCTTTAATCGCTTTCTCTAAAGTGTCCACGTCGATATCCTTTTTATTTGTGGCATTTGACGTTTGTTTTCCCGCAAACCTTTTCTTCAGTTCTTCCAATCGATCTTGTTCGATTTTGGTAAATAGTGGAGCAGGTTTGCCAATCTTATGACCGGGTTGTAATAAATTAATAATTACGGGGTTACTGAAAGGAATAATATTCAATGAATTTGCAGTTTTGTTGTGGGGAAATATTTGATATATACACCCAGGGACATAAATATGAGACACCCTTTAGATGTTTTAATATAGCGGTATTAACAGATAAATAGTCTTTACCTGCCGCTTCTTAGAAATACCCGTAGTATAAATAGAAGGGTTGGTGGGAGAAATACCGTTGTTAATCCATTTATTCCTATATTTCCGGAACTAATTGTATTTTACACTTATAGTATAGATCGGTAAAGTGACCTGTGAACATCAGTATTTTTATTTTAAATAAAAAAAGTTGAAACTTTATGAGTTTCAACGTGCGCAAATTATTACACTACATGCCGAGGGATTATCCCAAGTGATGTAAAATGTTCACGGTGCGCCGTACAAACAACTCTAAAGCGTTACTAAGAAACAGGGGATACTAATAAATCAAGACCGCGAAGAGGTCCAAAACGTAAAACTACAGACAGGGAGGACCGGTGGTTACAGCGACACTCTCTACAAAATTGATGTCAAATGGAAACAGATTTGGGTGGCGCGTTAAATCAACGACTCAACGTTAATTTATCGCCTAAAACAGTAAATAGACGTCTTAGAGAAGTCGGTCTATCATCGAGAAAAGCTAGACAAAAACCGTGGCTGTCGGACGTAAATAAAAATAAACGATTAGCATGGGCTCATAAATACAAATCGGGGACAGAGAAGGACTGGAGGAACGTGATTTGGACAGATGAGTGTAATATGGAGGTAAATATAATTAATCGTTTTAAATTTAGTATAAGGTAACTATTTTATACAAATTTAAACGAATTGTGTTAAAAAAATCGAGAGTTGAAAGAATTAACTGGATATTATAGATTTTTGGTACACCTGGTGCCGTGCTAGTGCGTCGGAAGCCTGGTGAAGAATACCATGCCGATTGTGTGGTGCCTACTATCTAACATGGTGGCGGTAGTGTCATGATATGGGGGTGTATGACGTCGACAGGGGTTGCAGAGATGTTCGTGTGCACTGGTAGAATGATCTCGAGCACCAGTTTTGTTTGAAGAAGATAATACACCATGCCATACTGCGGCTGCAAGTTTATCGTAGTTCCGGGAAGCGAACATTGACATCTTGGAATGGCCGCCTCAAAGCCCGGATCTACATTCGATCCAACATTTGTGGGCTATTATTAAGCGAAAAGTATGCGAACACAAATGCAAATCCAAACAAGAATTAAAAGAAATACTTGAAAGAGTACGGGAGGACATTCCAACTTCAACCGGCCATATGTTAGTGGCCAGTTTACCTAAAAGGATTGAAGCTGTCATAAAAGCCCGCGGGGGGCCAACCAAATATTGAATTTATAGTTTTTAGTAATAAATATTTGCTTTATTATATTTGTTTTATTTGTTCATTGTTTATTTTAAAGATAATTGAAAAAATTAGGGGTGCCTAATAATTGTGTTCCTGCCTGTAGTCGTTAGCCACCAAGAAGTTATTTTAATTTAGGAAATAACAGTGACTGCACTTCAGCGTTTATTTCCTTTCACAAATTTTTATGCAGGTATAATTAGTTAAACTATAATTAATCGCAAATATTTTGTTATAGAGTTAAACAAAAGCATTTATTAATGTCCCAATTTACTTTTATTGCATGATACTACGAGGATTATCTTTTAAATTTTGCATACAGAACTGGAACAAAAATAGATCCCCCTCCTGCTTCCCTCTAAATAATAGTCAACGACTGAAATTTTTACGTCATTTAAAACTTACCCAGGGTCTATAACGGAAAGTTTGTCCACGTTTAATTGGTCCTTTATCGCCCGACTAGCTTCCGGCATATAAGGATACAAGAGGGTAGCTAGGAGATAGGTTACGTTACAGCAGATTCCGATAATAGTCGCTGCTCTTTCCCTAAACCAAAGTAAAACGTCCTCATTAGTTATAACAAGACGAAACTTAACTACTTTGATAGTTAGAGTATTACTTCTGCTCATCAGTTCCTTTCACTAGAACCCAAGGCTGCGCGGATTGAACATACTGATTACCATGCCGAGATATTGCAAGAATGTATCGGATACCATCCCGTAATTTTGCCTTTTCCAAGGAAGAAATGTAACCTTTCAGTTCTCTGGTGCAGAAAGCGAGGAATGTGAAATCATCTTCGGTTGGTTTCGTGATCGGAACGGTCGAATTAAAGAATTTTTCCGTAAACATCAACGCTCTAAAATAGGATCAGAGAATATATATAGTAATTTCCTTCGGCTCCTCTAGATGTCGCTTTTTTTTACCTATTAACAAAGTTCCCGAAATTATTCAACAGTTCGCTATTGCATTTCGTCGCTAGATCAACCCAGCTGAAACTGGAATCTTGGCCTTCAGGTCTGATGTATAATAAGTAAAATCTCCAGACGTCACTCGGTATCCCGGTATCTTGAGCATCGTTTCCAAAGACGCCGATTCCCCTAGATTTCGAGAACTTTCCATCTTCGTAATTTAGATATTCTGCAACGGAAATGCGTTGTTGTTAATGATCTTACCTATCGAAAGTTATGAATTTGTAACTTGAAATAATTTACCTGTAGCCATTATATGCGAGACAGTGATATAATTTTTGTTAGCGCCTAAAAGGACAGCGGGGAACATCACCGAATGGAATGGAACGTTATCCTTCGCCATGAATTGATAGAGAGACACCTCTGTATCCGGTTCCGGACGCCACCACTTCTCCCATTCTTTCGTGTATCTTTGCGTTATGGACATGTAACCGATTGGTGCGTCAAACCACACATAGAATACCTGTGACGTTACTAGTTAAAGCAAGAACCATAGGAAAAGAATAATCAGGCAAATTGTTTTACCTTATCTTTAAAGGATTCAATCGGGACTGGTACCCCCCACTTTAAATCCCTTGTAATGCACCGAGGTTTCAAACCTTCTTTCATCCACGACTTTCCAATTACGCTGGCATTGTGCGACCAACCCGGTGCCGACTTCTCCATCCAATGAAGGAGTAATGGTTCTAACTGATAAAATTTACTTAAATATCGTATAAAAGTCGTACAAAAAATAAAGATTTTTGGTGTTACTCAATTAAAATAAAATCATATTATCACTGGTGAACTCCAAATAAGCAGCAAAAAATTTCTAGAATGAAAAAGATCCTCAATAGCGGATTGAAGTAAACAAAAGATAGGGACATTAGAAATACCTCTCCTATCAAAATGGGAAGAAATTAAAGCTAATACTAACCCGAAAAAAACTACAGAGCTCAATCTATTCACTGGCGAAATCTTGGAGTTTCTAAAAGAAGCAATAATAACTAACTTACATTCTTAATGCATCAGGTATATTTGTAGATGAGGTAAGTTGTACGACAGGGTAATAATATCAGGAGTCTTCAAACAATTGCTACTCAGAAAGATGAAACCCACAATTGAATAAAAAAAATCCCAATTGCTCCTTATTAGTTTGGCTGCAAGGAAGGTCACTAGACCAGGTCTACAAAACCATTGACATTGTACAGAAATCACTAGAGAAAAAACCGTTATATTAACTTCCTAGAATGCGCGCTGGTTTTTAATAGAGATTGGGAAATGTAGGGGTAACTAGAGTTGTTGTTTGGGCTATTTCCATCGTTCGTTGAACTTGTATAGTCCGACGTTTCGGTAGTCTGTCTATGGCGATCTCCAGTCACGACAACTTTCGCTAGTAAAAAATAGGGAAGACAAATACGTCAGACAAAAATCACGAAGCATGATTACTCTGGCAAACAACAACCTTTCTCAGGTATATCCTGAAGACGACAGTAGACAGACTGCCGAAACGTCGGACTGTACAGGTTCAACGAACGATAGAAATAGCCCAAACAACAACTCTAGTTACTATAAGAATCCATCGTCAACAGTATCATGTCAAGAGTTAAAAGTAGCGGTATTTACAGATAAATTAATAGAAAGCAGAGCGAAGACGACAGCACCTGGCGACAATATTTTAGAATGAAAGTAGGTATCCCATCGTTACCCATAGTGCTATTATGCTTCAACGATGTTATAGCTCTAAATACGTCATTTTCAGTAATTTGATTAACTTGTATCATTAAGTTATTCGGAGTTGCTTCGATGAGATGGTTTACAGAATCCTGCCCAGGTAAGTAAACAGAATGAAATTAATCCTTGAAACTATTTATAATTGATAAGGGATCATTGAAAGATATGCCATCCGAATTACAGATAGAATTAGGAATAGCAATGTTATTCTTTCCAAGCCAAAACTGCTTAGGAATACTTGAGATAGCGACTTCTAATTGAAATATAAAGTTATTAAATAAAATTTTCGAATTAGTTTTAATTTTGTTGCGCAACAACTTAAATTTATCTTCTATGCAATACAAGTTTTTTTTACTTTTGGCGACAATATTCCTTTAATTTTAAATCTTTGATATATTCACTAGGATACCATACTGGGGATATGTAAGTTCTTAGTGGTTTTTAGCGGGACTTGCTGTTGTATAATGTTGAAAAGAATGCTATCGAAAGTATAGCATTCTTTTCATTCATGTCTGCGATTGTATAAAGAGATGACCAGTGAATATTAAGGAAAGCTTTGCAAAGCTCAATAAGATTCACCTTTCTTAAGCTAAAAACATTATTGTTGATACTACAAGTGATAGAAGTGGTACGTTTAGCATTGCAAGGAAGAGAAATTCGCAAGCCAGAGTGATTACAATCCTCCTAAACTGTAGGAGCATATGCTTTTATACAAACACAGTCATGTTACTAAGTATTAAATCCAGTGTGTTAGCTGTATTAAAACAAGAAGGAACATATTTTGATTTAAAAGAAATTAAGACAGGTGTTCCTGGAGGTAATCTAGTAGATCTAACGCTCTAGAAACCAGAAGGCACAGTTAGTTGAAATGTTCAGAATATATTAAGCATCTACTGCTTCTTACATTTAAAGGACTGAGAACTATCTAAAACGAAAATGTAAATGATTAGGCGACAATGAAGAAAATTTAGAGGCACGCGGAATCCGAACCAGATGATATAGTTAGTTAAAATTTTCGAGACGAATTAAGCATGTACTAGTTATTACACCTGCCGAGTGTCACGCAATTCAGCAACCCAGAACTGTCCCAAAAACATATCCCACTCTGTTTATTATATTCAGGAGCTTATTTGTAAGCGACTCTGTAACGTTAATCCTTCAGTCCAAACGTTATTGTGTAACAAACTATGTGTAGGTACAGTGCATGCTGTAGAAACTTAAAATCTCGAAAGAATTCGAAAGTAACTAGCGAAAATAAAGCAAGTTGGTATCAACTTTCGATATACCGGTGTACAAGTATGAAATGCGAATTTCAGACAACAGAGTAACACCAATGAAGTTTGTGCTATAAAGATTTGATACTTTTTGCTGTGTCATCAACAAGTGCCAGATGCGCACTAGTGATACATTGGAAAAGTGTGTGCTTAGTGTTGTGTTCAATATGTCGAAATTTATATCGAACAAAGACCATTCGTGCACAGCGTTCATTTTTTGTTTTGATTTGAAGAAAACTGCCGCTGAATCATACCGATTACTTCGAGAAGTTTACGGTGAACATGCTCCGTCGAAACAACCTGTTTGCATCGATGGGTCACGAACTTGCTAAGCAGCGCTTTGGTTCGTACGAAGATGTAAAAAAATGGCTCGATGAATGGTTCGCAGCAAAAGGGGAAGATTGTGATGATATTGAAAAATTGCCCGAAAGATGGGAAAAATGTACAACAAGCAATGCAGCATACTTTGAATACTGCACTTCTTATCATTCTTCCGAATTTATGACATTGGGAATCCGCTAAACTCTTAAATCTCTACAATTTACGCTTTTCCAGACATCAATAAGGGTACTTTCTGGTGGAACACGCCGTATATTATTATCGACAACATTTTATAAATGGCACTTACCTTTGGAAGATCCAAGAAATACTGCTGCGAACTTCGAAGTACAGGAGCCTTAGAACAAACTTTACACCTCGGATTTCTAAGTTCGACAGCGTTGACTAGTTTGCCACAACCATCGCATTGATCCCCTCTGGCATCCTCGTAGTTACAACCCGGATGCGGACAGACACCTTCGACAAATCTATCGGCCAAATAGCGATTACAATTTTCGCACAAAAGCTGGTCCACGGCCTGTATTTGCATGAAGCCGTTGTTGTTTAGCGTTAAAAACATCTCCTGTACGATCCTGAAAATCATCAATTATTACATAGTGTACTTCGACGATTCTTAGAACATCTTTACTTTGTTTGTTCGGGAGTCGTAGTTCTACCAAAATAGTCGAAACCGATATTGAACCACCTGTATATCGAGTTGTGAATTTCGAAATATTTATCGCATATTTGCTGCGGCGTTAAACCTTCTTCGAGCGCTTTAGTTTCGGTTGCCGTACCGTACTCGTCGGTGCCGCATATGAAAAGAGTATTATAATTGCACAACCTTGAAAACCTACGGCAAATACATTAATTAGAATTTAGCGTTTATTTAAGACGTTTATACCTCGCGAATACATCAGCGGATAACACACAGCCTATAATGTTTCCCAAATGAGGTACGTTGTTGACGTAGGGTAGGGCGGAAGTGATTAGAATATTTCTTTCTCCCGGTTTAGGTAATCTGAAATTGTAGATTTAAATATATAGTGAAATAATTTACATGAAGGTTTTATATATATATATATACAGGATGCAGCAAAATAAACAGTACTAAAATTATGAAACGTATATTATTTATTATTCATTTATTTACTTTAGCATTATAGTTGTAAACATTATTCACGACGACGTTCCCGATAAAACAGATGTTCAAGATGTCCCCCGTTCAGTTTCAAGAAGTATTCGTAACGTTCGCGAAGGTTCACAAACACGTCTGTGAACACAGGTTGTTGCATGGCACGAAAAAACCTTGAATTTTAATCTGCAATTCCGGAATGTCAGACGGTGGATCGGTACGGAAAACAGCCTCCTTCAGCATTCCCTATACGTACGCATCAGGTGGTGTTAGGTCTGGTAAGTGCGATGGGTATGGGAAATCAGTGCCACGCGAAATAAGGCGATCCCGAAAATGATTGCGCAGCATTCGAAGAGATTCCCTAGCCGCATGACAGGTTGCCCCGTCCTGCTGAAACCATTGTTGATTACGTGGCAGGTTCCTGGCACGACAAAATCGCTGAAGATCATGCAGAAATGGTCTGATAACCTGTTCTCTGTAGCGCTTATGATTCACGGTTAACGGCATTCCATCTGCTTCAATGAAATGAACTTTTTCCGCAATAGTGAGTGTAATATACTGAAATAAAATACCTTTTTTGTATTGTGCCATATGTGTGTGTGTGTGGTACTTTTTACTATAGACACTTGGAGTGATAATATTGTTCCTAGCCACGTGCAGTGTCTGGTTAACAGTTGTACGATAATGTTGAAATAAATAAGTATAAAATAATTGAGTGTTTAAATATTATTAACAAACATCACAGTGAGAACCATCCTGAAGCAACTAACATTAAAAAGACATTCACATACGTTGTAATAACGTTCGGAAACCACCCGTACGTTTCAGCACATGTCACATACACATTTGGCACATGCGCATTTCAGTACTGTTTATTTTGCCACATACGATATATATATACAGTGAAATCTCCCTTGAACGGACACCAACGGGACCAACTGAAGATGTCCGTTCAGGAAGGGTGTCCGCGTAAAAGAAATATGTAGTAGATACAACAAAAATCGTGTTATAACGAAAAATGAATATATTAAAGAAACTGGGACATTTAAATCGTATATGTGTATAAATGTTTTTAAAATAAATAAGAAACTTTAAACTTAAGAAAAAAAAAGTTTATTTCCTTTAGATATATACATACAAAGTATGATATATGTACATAGATGTAGTATGTAATACAAAACAATGAAATGAATAGTCACTTTAAGGACGCAAAAAATCATATATTGTTGTTTGTCTTCTCTTTTTCTTTAAAATGGCGTCTTGAAATCGTAATTCTAATTTAGAAAGAAGCTCCAAAGACTCTGTATCTCCGTGATTTTCGACAAAACTTTTGAGCTGCTTGGTCAGGGAAATAGCTTTACCATAATTTGGGATAGACTCTGTTGGCACTGGAACCTCATCAACATTAAAATCTTCCAAAGTTCTTGTATTTCAACTGGATTTGCAATTTCTTGTTCTGAATCTGGGTCTTCAACATACAAATCTTCATCTACGCTCAAAAAATCATTAAGGTTTTCATCATCCGTCAATTTCAATAAATTCTTATTTTTGAGGATATCTGAAAGTACACTAAGAGGCAAATCATCTTCTAGGTCAGATGTATCAGCCTCAGTTAACTGGTCTTCACTTTCCATATTTACACGATTAAATCCTGCTTTGCGGAAGCAATTTTGAACTGTCTCTTTGGTTACTTGGTCCAAAGCGGCTTTTGCCAAATAAACTGCATCCAGTGGTGTAATTTTTTTTATTAACTCAAAAGCTGTACCAGCAGTTTCAATGTTTACTAGCAGATGTTTGAGTATTAAACTTCGGTAATAAGTTTTAAAATTCTTTATAATCCAGTAGTCAAGTGGTTGATAAGCTGATGTACAATAAGCGTGTAAAAATAATATTTTTATATTATTTAAGCGAACGTCTTTCGGATGAGATCCCGCATTGTCTAAAAATAACAAAATGTTTCTTTGTTCTTTAGCCATTTTCCAATTTAGGTCTTGCAATCACTCTGTCATAATTTGTCCTGTCATCCAAGCTTTGTTATTGTATTTCCAAGTTACAGGCAGATTATTTATATTAATGTTTTTGAAAGCTCTGGGTTTAGCTGCCCTACCAATGACTAGGAGGTTTTCTTTTTCACCCGCCATATTTGCACAATGCAAAATTGTAAACCTCTCTTTGAGATGCTTACCCCTAACACATTTTTCCTTCTTTAATGTGAGTGTTTTGTCGGGTAGAGCCCTAAAATACAGTCCTGTCTCATCGGCAGTATAGATGTCTCTCGGTGAATATCCCTTAATCAAAGAAGGAATTTTTTTTAAAAACGATGAAACATTTTCAGCATTAACCGAAGCTCCTTCTCCCGAAATCGCTTTAAAACTTATATTGTGGCGGATTCTAAATTTATTGAGCCAACGAGAAGAAGCATTGAATGTAGAATGTCCCAAAGAAGCGGCTATTTATCTTGCTTTACATCGTATTAGCGGACCTATCAAAAAAAATCATATGCATACCTGTTAAAGGAATCCCCTTATGCCGAGCTGCTGTAAACCAATCATAACACAATTTGTCAATTTTAGTACCATCGCCCTTAAAAAAGCTTCTTTTTTCATTCAAATTGCTGTTCGACATCCATTTGTTTAGAAGGATTTCTTTATGTTTAATTATATCTGCAGCTTGTGTTTTTCCAATATTAAAACGCTTGGATAAGTTCCTTACACTTAATTTCTCTTTATTGTAAACTTCAACTATCTCAATTTTTTGTTTAGAGAATTTTTCTATTTCGAGCCATTTCTACAATGAATGTGACGCCCACTGTGTCTTTTCCGCATAGACATCAGACTAATATTGAAAGCGTACACCCAAAGAATAAGAACGGTAAATCCCCGACCAACTTGGGGAAGTCCCTAATTCACGCCAGGCAGAAAAGTACGACATAGGCTGCGTTTGTACCGAAAGATTAAAGTCGGTAAATCTCCGGTTTACTCGGGGAAGTCCCAGCGAAATTAGCGCGCGGCGCGATTGAGAAATGCAGTAGCAATACTCTCGATATAAAAATAAGATAGGCGTTTCTTTTTATTTTATTTTTTGTCCGGTTAAGAGAACATTTTCTCGTGTCCGCGTCCGTTCAAGAGAATGTCCGTCCAAAAAAGAGTTAATACAATGGAAATTATATGAGAGCCGGTCGGGACCATGAGAAACTGTCCGTTTAAGGGAGGTGCCCGTGTAAGAGGGGGGTCCGCGAAGAGAAATTTCACTGTATGTATATATATATATATATATAGCGATTAGAGATGAACTCAGTTCACCTTTGACCCAGTCAACAATAGCATGTGGGAATATTATTTCACCTTTCATATACCAAGTGTAGGCATAAGTTTTTTCCGGTTTAACCAAGAGATGGCGATAGAAAAAAAGTACGCAGGACATAAATTTTCTTTAGACAAGATATTATCATTGACATTATTAAAATCCAGTGGTAGGACATATAACTTGTTATCGAAATTATTCTGCTTACCAAGAAGAACATTGGGAAATTTTCCTAGAAGAATTCCTCTTGAAACTGGTATTAATGATATTCTTTTTAATAATTTGCATCATGTTGTATCAAATATGTCAGTTGCTGAAAGTCAATGCATGCTCATATTTGATGAAATGACGATAGCATCTGTGTTGCAGTATCATGCAAGCACTAACATTATTGATGGATTCCGAGATTTTGGTAATAATCGCTCAAATCAGATAGCTAATTATGTGAATATCTCCGTGATAAAAGATATTTATAAACAATGAAAACAGCCACTTGCATTTACCTTTAGTAATGGTCCAATGCAAGGAAGTGAATTAGTAAAATTAATAAAAGAAATTATTAGTAAATTGTATAGAAATAAGTTGAAGTTATAGCTACCATATGTAATCAGAGAACACACAATAGTACAGCTATAAATCAATTAATTAAGGGAAGTGAAGAAACTTCTTCTCGAAAGAGTATACAATATGATCAATATGGATTTATAATAGAAAATAAAGAAGTCATCCCATTGTATGATCCACCTCATCCGATAAAAGGAGTGAGAAACCCACATTTACGCATCAAAGATGAATAAAATGAATGATACAATTATTATTAGTACATACACTTTAGACAACGTTAAACGTTCTTGCCAGCGGTTGTTCTCTTCAATTTGTCTTCTGTCTACTCTGCCATAAAAACAATTAGTTTTTGTACTCACAAAAATTATGGACAAACACGACAGATATATAAAATATAAATTCAGTAAAAGTTACGACGTTAAAATGGACCCTCTAAGTTTTAATAATTTATGTGCCAGTGTTAACGACGTTTCCCTAAAGGAAACCTTCATTCCATATTATCAAGGGGCGAATTTGATTCTATTAACGAATTATGATACACCGTGGGCTTCTGTTGCCATGCAGTTTAGCAACTATTACGTCACCTAAACCAAATGAAATTGCAATATCGAGAGACAAGACAACGATAAGAATAATTTTCCAAGGTGAGCAAGAGAAATTACTCTTTCTAGGAGAAGTAGAGAAAGATATGTATTAATAATTATATTACATCCTTATTATAAAATAACCTGTTCCAATGGATCTTCAAGCCATGAAGAGTCAAAAAATGACTTGATTACATAATTGTCAATTTTCATATTATATAATAAATATTTATTTAAAAACTTTTAAATTGAAGATAATTTTAACTACATAGATGACCATTACAATTAAAAAAGGTTCGTCAACACTTTTAACAGAAGAAGTTTAAGACTGTGTTGATGGTGGTGTTTAAATCCTGATGATATAAATTGTGGCAGGTGGTGTTTATTATTTTTATACGTATGTTATTTAACGTTAGAAGACAAGTCTGTGAGATTGATAGATTGCTTAGAGACAAAACATTTATGATTTCATTCCAAATAATCGAGGGTCTTGTATATTTAATAATTTTTTAAAATATTTATTTATGTACGTTTAAAATTATTTGGTTTACAAAATATTTATGTGAATTGAAATTGATTAGTTTGCAATATCTGTGTATAAGAAAAATATACATTCTAATTGTAATTTATAAAATTTGGTCTAGTATTTGTATTTTGAATAAATGTGAAACCGTGAGACTGAACAACTAATCAACTCGGTGTTTATAATTTAAGCATATAGTTTGCATAAACAACAATTTTTCAAATTTAATATTTATCATTGCATAGGAATAAAATTATAATTTTTATCAACAATAACTTTTATTGGAAAGAATTTTTCTTTTTTTGTATCATTTGATATCTAATTATGTAATTAAGCAAAATATTCATTTTATTTTAATAGTTTTCGTTTATTTTATATTTTTTATTTCTTGCAAATACTATATAATCAAATGAATTTGTTAAAATATTCTCGAATTTTGATAAATGTATAATGAATAATATTTTATTTATTGACAGTTTAGGTAACGAATTTATGTACTTCATTAGATCATTATTAAAAGTTTTAATTTCCTTCAAATAACTTGTATCAGAACTTTGCTGTGAGATTATAGATTGATTAGAATCCACATCAATTTATTGTTCTTTAATACTGCCCATTTATAGAAGGGAAAAAGCCAGTAACCACCAAATGTGCGAAGTGTGCACCGGCATGGGAAACGGCAGAGAAATTTGGTCCGTGAAACTCGTTCGTATCGACAGACAACCAAATGAAAAAAGTCCCCTTATAACGGAAGACTGAACAAAGATAGAGATGTATTTTCTTGTTTGCTTGTTCAAGACCCCATCAGCTTCTGGATGAGCGAATTCATACGTGGTCGCACAAACACAAGTGACGAACCATGCTTCGGAGGAGTGCCTAGCCAGGATCCAACGCAATCCAAGGGAGTTCTTCATGCGTTTCGTAACCCTGGATGACACTTGGATCCACCGCTACATACCGAAGACCAAGGAACAGTCGAAGCAGTGGACTTTTCAGGGCAAATCCACTCCGAAGAAAGCAAAGACCGTTCCATCGCCTGGAAAGGTCATGGCGACCATTTTTTGGGATTCCCAAGGTGTGATCTTCATCGACTATCTGCAGAAGGGAAGGACGATCACGGGTCAATACTACAGCGATGTATTAACCCGATTTGAAAGAGAAACGGCCTCGTTTGCTGCGGAAAAAAGTGCTATTCCACCACGACAATGCACCGGCTCATTCATTCCGCATCGTTGTGACCAAATTGAATGAGTTGCGTTATGAATTAGTGTCTCATCCTCCATATTCACTGGACCCCAGCGACTTGTTCCTCAAATGAGGTCATCGCCGCCACAGATGAAAAAAATAAAAATCGGGAATCACGCCAATACCGTATTTTTCTTGTCGATTCCGGAAACATGTCAGGTCGCCCTCGTATTACTACAATTATCACATTTTATGTTCACGTTTACGTCCGCATTTAGAATGTTTCACCCTCCCCCTTAATGATATCATTATACTTAGATTTACAACTTGGAGGATTAATATTGTCAGAAAATCTGTAAATATATCAACTTCGTTCATATTCGTTCACGATTTGGTGATAACTCAGAAAATTGAATTTTTACGTTGATTTTTGGTTTGTACCATCAAGAAACTGATAAAAACATGGTTTTTGAGATAAATGTATTAAAATAGTGATAATGATGAGTAGAATTTAAATAAAAATGTGCTGTAAAATCGATAAATATTTCTGAATTTGTGGGTTGAAAATTACTTACTACTTTGAATAAATTGAACTACAGAATAAAAATTTATTATAACTTTTAAAAGAAATGTTAAATCAGAGCAAGTGAAGCTCTATCAAGGTTGTTTATGAATTAACATTTAACCGTTGTAATATGTATGTATTATACAAAAAAAAATGTGAGTATAAGTCCTGCTATTTCTTAATAGGTGGCCTTGATTTTATGAGCGAGAGTGTACTAAATTACTACTATATTACTGCAATAATGCAGTATAAGTTTAACTTACACTGGATAAGTTTCATCTTGAGTTTGTGGTACCTTAGGTGCATTGCCGAACCAAGCCTCTTTCACAGCATTTATTTCCTCGGTTGTCACAGCTTCTACGGCATGCTGCGGAGAAGTATTTACACCTGAGATCGAAAGATTTAAGGGTACGGTTGGTGTACATCTAAGACCATTTACGAGAGCTGAATATGCACTAATACCGGCAGTAACTTTCATAGTATTTAAAGCTTTCTGTAAAAAAAAATAACAATAGTAGATTTTCAACGATATCTTTGATCTTTTGATTATTTTATTACTTAATGTTAAAGCATTAAGGGTGGGGACATTTTGTACCTTGAAATTGCTCTAGATTTTCACAGAGATTTATTAGCGAATGAATTTTACTCCTCTTGTAAATAGTACAAAATATTTAATATCCAGTGCGCAGAACCTTGTTTTAATCGAAACAATTTTATTGAGGTCAATTGGCAAACAGGTTTTACATCGTTATAGAAATTCATAAATGGCAGCTTGAATTATGTAACAAAGCCTGGATATTCATCAAAAATTTATAATTTATCCAATAAGTGTTTGGGAAACAGGATATTTCTTATAAGGATTTTTTTTAGGAAACAAAATGTAAATCAATATTGTTACCTGGAATTCCTCTTTATTCTCCAACAATTTTAACCAACCATTTAAATCAGCGAATTTGCTTAAATATTCATTAGCGAGACTGTGATCATTATATAATGGGTATAAAGTTGACCAGATTATTATATCACATACTTGTATTGTATTCTGTAAGATAAAGCATTAAAGTGCATAAGAGAAACATTCAAAATGCAAAATAAATGAAATTACATCGATCAGTGAAGTATTCCCTTTAATATTCTCGTTCAAATATTTCAAACAAGAAATCAAACTAGTTTTGAGCGTATCGCTCTTGGTATTCGCTCCAACCTGAACAATCAGAGGAGTTAGAATTATTGACTCCCATGATACCCAATGCTCACATTCATCTTCGTGCCTCTCCGGGGTAAATAGATATCGAGCTGCTGCATTTGCCATAAATATAGTTCGATTCGTAGCAATTTCTAGATACGGAAGTATCTTAGGCTCTTCCAATTTCTTATCTAAAAGGGGATGTTGCGTAACGTTAGCATAAAGCTTGTAAATTACAATTAAAGCCATAAAATTTACTTTACCATTTGTTTGTACTGTCTTAACATTAATAGCAGTTTTACTAAAATTTGCGGCTATTAATATTTTTAACGCAGCCGGATTATTCTCGTTCGTATATAAATCCATGTTGTAGAAGAATGGATTAACACTGTCAAAGCCTAGATTGTAGCAGCGTTGAAGTCAATCAATTCTAAATTCTGAGGTTATGTTCTAAACCACCATAAGGAAATGATGTAAAAATCGAACGAGTTGCAAGGTGCCACCTACGCGCATGACTATTAGGTCATTATTGCTTGTAGTTGGTAACTCGGGAAAAACGAAATCCAAAATTTTAAAGTGGATCCTATTATTTTTGAAAGCATTGATTCTTTGATGTTAAATTGCAATTTTCAATTATGTTTTACTAAATGAGATGTTATACATGTTAATGTTGTAGTATATATAAGAAATAAGCTCAAATGAAGCTAATGAAAGCAATCAAATTTTACTGTTCTAATTATAATAATTCATTGTTGTTAGAAAGAATTAATTTTTATTGCATTACATGTTCTTCCAGTGTCATACCAATTTCTATATATTTATTCTAATTTTTTGTTATTAATTCGGCGTTTATTATTTTATAAAAATAGACACATTGTTGTCTTAACAAGTAATCAGGCAACATTTTAAATAAATACCTATAAATAAAAAACATATCCAAGATCCAATAGATGTTGCTAAATGATCCAGTATAATAACTTGCGTAAAGGTTTTGCTAGTAAGCAAAACCGACTGAAAAGGTTACAGGCTACAGTGGCCCCGTGAACATGGGGATTGAACGGTAGAACAGTGGTAAAATGTTTTATTATTTAAAGTGTTTTTGTCCAATGAAAGGATGCTTCCCGAATGCACCGACAATAAAACTCGCTGGCAATTCAGTTACAATTTGGGATTGCTCTTCTTACTCAGGAATAGGAACGTTACATCGAATCGAAGGAATAATACGGAGAGTACTACCGCGAAATATTGGAGACTCATGCCATTCTTTCTGGGCTGCATGTAGGGTTATTACGTTTTAGGTCCGTATATTTTACCTGTGAGAAAAAACGACAATCTAATACAAGAACACCTTTTATTATTTATTATACTATACTTAACTTCAACAACTATCGATGTGAACTCAAAAATCTTACTACAGAAGATAGCGTTTATCAACGTGTCTCTATATACATATTGCTTTACACTTCCCACACTACACCCACATATATTTGATTGCATACACTTTAAAGTAGTAAAATCTTTCCTTTATTTTAAACACTGCGATTATTCGGTAACAATTTTACTTTTGTGTAAAATAACGATCCGAAACACACAGCCAGGATATGTAACAGTATCTGAATAAGCAAAATCAAACAAATATTTTACAAGTTATTATATCGCCACAACAGAGTCCAGACCTCAATCCTATTGAATTACTGTGGGAAGTGTCGATCTTATTTCCAAGAGACAGCTTTGGAATATTCTTCAGCAAGAATGAAACAACATCCCACCTGAAAACCGTTAAAAAATTAATCGAAAGAATGCCGTATACTACCACTACCTATTTCCGTTTTTAACCACCAGATGTCGACAAGTGTCACGGTAGTAACAATACACTAGTTCAATAGTAATTGAATTAGCGAATTTAGCAAGCCTCTGTTCGCTTAGAGCGCGTACTCGGTAACTATAGTCCGTCCCAACCTCCGTATTCAGTATACGTCTTATGGGAATTTGTTTCATGGTTGCCAAATCATCCGATCGGCTGTACATTACTATTTCCGGTTAATTATTTGCAATTTCACCCGATCAATTCATAACCTTTATTAACGTTTATTGACGTTGAAGGTGCAAAATTATTGACATTCATATGACATTTTGCTTATTATTTTATTAAAGTAACTAACTTTTAACAGAGTGCATAGCGACTTCGCTGCACGTAAAATTATAGGAAAAATACTACAGATAAAATAGTTATATCTCAATATTTATTAACAATACTATACACATCTATAAACAAATATACATATGAACGATATCTATGCAATGTACAGTGAATATTTGCTTCCGATATTGGGTGCTATGCAATTTATTAAATTAAAAAGAAGATGATCCTTATATATATACAAATAATAGTTTCCACTTTTGTAACAAAAAGAACTGGAGTCATAGAAATACGTATATGTATAATACAATAATATTTAAGAAAGGAATAGCAATTACACACATATATCTATGTCTTACGTTAATTTTCTAGTCAGTCGAAGAATCACTTTGATCTTCAGATGATGACGAATATCTTACGTGAATAATAAATTCTTCGATGTCGTCTTGCAAATTATCCACTATCCACATTTCCTTTTCAATATTGTTTACATGTTTGATGTAGTTTTGCCAATTATTAGTTGTTACAGTGCTATACGCTCGTCGAATTAATTGCTCCATATCTTTTACCTTAAATGTGGTATTATTCATTCTTACGTAGTTTTTAAGTTGTGCCCATACCATTTCAATGGGATTTAACTCGCAATGGTAAGGTGGTAATCGAAGAACTTCATGACCTTTTTCTTTTGCAAATTCGTCAATCCTACTTTTATCATATTGCGGTTTAATTTGTGACACGAATACAGTAAGTCCCTTTAGCATATCGGTACTGATTTGTATTTGTTTTTCATTGAGCCAATCAATGATCTCGTTTTCCTCCATGCTGTTGTTGGAATTTTCTCCAATTTTCTGCAGTGGTAGGAAGCATTATCAAGAACAATGACTGACTTCTGTGGTATATTTGGAAGTAATTTATTTTATAAACCAATCCTCATACGTTTCTGAATCCATCTCATGATGAACATCGGCAGTGTTTTTCTTGCAAAGAAATGTATATTCAGCACCAGGAACAAACCCATTATCACTGCCTGCATGAACTAATGCAAACGAGGTCCTAGCCCGGTTGGTGATTTCAAACCAGTGCTTAGTCCTTGAATAAGAGCTTGTCGACTACTTTGAATAGCAGTATCTGTCCAAGTTTTATTTACCGTGATGTCCTGTATTCACCCATGACTCATCAGTGTATATAATAGTTCGACCTGAAATATAAAATTACAGCCATGTCAAATAGCAAGAGGTAAATTTTACCTTCTTCTCTAAATTTCTTGATCTCTACAAAGTATTTGTGCCTCCATCTAATAATCTCATCTCGCTCAATGAGTATACTTTTCGTCCTACTTTTTAAATTCGAAGCCCATATCGTGTAACAATCTATGAAAAGTTGTTCGACTGAAGTTAGGAGATCATCGTCAGCATTGACAGTAGTAAGAATTGTATTTAAAGTAGGTGGCATATTCTGTATAAAAATCCATGCACTTTACGCCGAATAGCTGCTTATGCGTGTTCTCACCATATGTATGCAGTCGATCATTTACTTGTATGCCCTTCCTTTTTTTAGGTTTTTTGGACTTGATAATAAACCATTTTGTTGCTCCTGTTTTACATGATATATTGCACGGTCTGAGATGCCCAAAGCTTTACTTGCTTCTCGAACGGCAGCACTACATTCATTGATTTATTGAAATAATTGAAAACATTTGCAATCATACACTTCTCCTTTACGGTTAAATTTGTCTCTCTGCGCCGTTTTCTTCCTATAGGCTCCATTAATGTAGTGAAAACTGTAATTACATTTATATTCTGTTATAACATTTATAAAAATAAATAAAAATACCCATATTACTCCTGTGCACGCTTGAAAGATAGAAGTGTTCTGAAAAGAACAATTTGTACAACTATATAAGCAAATTAACAATTTAACGATATATTTCAAAACAAGGACGATGACGATTGACAGTTGATGCTAATAGACAGATAGTATACAACTGTTGTCGACGCCGACAGCATATGTAAATAAGTTGCAACATAGCAACCGGTTGTAGAGATAGCGCTAATGACAGCAACCAAGGATAGTAAGAGATAAAAGTTGCTATTCTATCCCATACTGAATACGGAGGTTGGGACGATCTATAGTCTAAAAATTATAGAATCTATAATTTTAATTTAATTCTCCCGCCATTATATATATATTATAGATAATGGCAGGAAAATTAAAATTAGAACTTACTCGGAGTAATCAGTATGACCCATACAGAGTACCAACTTATTGTTTAAATAACCTATGTGTCGATTAAAAATCTGGCAACGTGTAGTATTATCCCAATAAGAGCAATAGTTGGGTGACAGCATATATTGAAGAATGATTTAATACCAATTTATGTAATTCCCCAGATTTTTTCATTGTCTATGTTGTATTAACATTGATATAAAAAAAAGAAAACCTTCACACCTATTACGCAAAGCTTGTTTTAACAGTTTTATTAACAATTTTCTAGAGACCTAAATATTTATAATTTAGCTAACCTACTTCAATATCAATAACTGCAAACACTTTTCTGAGCAAATTATAACGTATATATTTGAGTTCAAGTTTAAAATAACATTGTATTATAAAAGTATGTATATATACTATACAAAAATATATATTGATATGCATATTCAATGTATCAAGCATAGCGATTAGTCTTAATTAAGCGAGATTAGATCGTCATATATTTTATCAACAAGTATCTTCAAAACCAGGCTCCAAAACATTGCTATGAAGGACTGAGTAATAGCGAGAGTAACAGACAAGTCATAAGTCTCTGAAAAGAATATACTTGAGTACCAAGAAAGTATCTATCATTTCAAACTTACGTTTATAATGATAACTTAAACTACCGTACACGAAATGATACACAAAGCCACTTATTGTGATTGCGATTAAACCGAAGGCAAGTCGATTCATATAATCCAATTCTTCCAAACCGTACCAATGGGATAGACGATTGCGGCGTTTTAATAGAGTTAAATGTGCGGTCAATCCAGCTGCCACTCCTAAAAGGGCATTAATATAATTCAATTCCACAATAATAACTCATGGATATTTATTTGTACCTGTGAATATACACCATACCGCTGCACCGTAGTAGTAACGCGATAAACAAATGAAGAAATTAACTATAGAGCAAAGGAAAAATATTGTTGATACGATTAAAAACACAAATTTAACAAGCGACATTTTCACTGTAGTCTTATACGAGTCTGCTTCGTTCAATTTTTGTTAACGTGTACTTTAACATTATATACTTCAGTTTTAATGAAAAAAAAAAAACCGTAAATAAACTAACAGGCAAACATAACCAATTTCATTTAACAACCTAGTAATAATGCAGTTTCCATAGATACCAACAATTATTTCACATCTATTGCTGTAAATTCCACACCACACAAATTAATTTATTTGGAATCCAACGTTGCAAGGGTACATGTGTATTACTTGCATAATAATTATTTTTACTTCAAAATAGAAATAAGGGAAATATTCAAAACTAAAAAGATTCTTAATCCTTGTTTAAATATTCGTTATAATTACTTAACCGTTAGGAAATACCTTTGGGTGCCTATCAGATGGCGCACGGCGCCAATGTAGAATCTTATTAACGCCGTGCACCATCTAGAAGACACCCAAAGGTATTTACAAATGCTTGAATAATAAGTGTGACAACTATTTGACGTTTCCAGTAGGTGGAAGTGTGAACATCTCTTAAACAGTATAAAATACTGTTCTGCAATCGGCAAACGATACAGCTAACAATTAATATTTGATATAGGTGTTTCTTTTATTCTATGTAATGTACCGTTCACTTTACTAGACCAACAAGCATTTGTCTCCTTCTGAAGCAAGTATTCGGATTCTACATTACCAAGTCGGACATCGTTAAGAAACTTTATGCCATCCGTTCGTGACTACCTTGAAAGTAGAATTGAAAGATAAAAGAATTGACTGAAGCAAGTGTGGAAATATATTTAATGATCTAATATCTAATATATGCTACCCAGTTTGTGATTTCGTGGAAGCTTCTTAGAACGATAAGTGTTTCAGCACGTTATATAATATATTTTGTTATCATTATTTTATGTGAAAACATTCCTGCGTCCGCATCACCTGTGCTCACTTATGAAGGCCACGATCATAAATGATTCGAGTATGTAAATGTTACTAAACACTCGCCTTGATACAGCTGCTCGGCCTTTCCATGTTTTTCTCCGCACTGCACTGTAGCTTGTCCCATTTTGCCTAGACTAATAATGAATATATGAACAAGGGCTTAATAAAAAAAATGGTTACTCAAACATTACAGAAATCTGTTAAATGGAAAGACGGGCCAAATATTTCATTTTCAAAATAATCTGCTTTAAAACTAAGGTGAAGATTTTTACTTTGTATAAAGAAGCATTATAACGTTAAAGATTTATTTTTTCGCTTTAAGCAAGTAATTACGGTGTACAAGTCAAATTATGATTATATAATTGTAATACGTCAACAATACGGTGATGTTAAGTTGGGGTATAATTAGACATGCGATAATCAGCCATAAAATTATGGAATATTTGGTAATTACTAAGCAATAATCACCTTTCATTATTTTACGAAGAAAAACACAGTGTTACGTGTGTCAATTCGTCTCACAGACATTTATTTCCTGTAAATCACATTAAATCTTTTTTGCATTTATCGACTAGAAAACAAAAACATTCTTATGTACAAAAATTTTATCTTATCTACAGCACGTACTGTCCTGTACAATTTGTACCTTTGGATTGCGAAAATCACACAATTCTCTAGAAACGATCACAGATCGAAATATAGGAACAACTTACACGGTTGTTTACGGTTAATTATGGGCTTATGTAAGCGTATGTGTAATGTGTATGTATGTATATACGACGATAAGCTTCGAATGGTCTATGTGCAGTCTTCCGATAGCAGTGAGTTCGCTATGATATTTCTTTTTATGAGCAGTAAAATTCTTATCAGAAGGACGACACTGGCGACCGTTGCGCTCAATTGCAGAGCTATAAACTGTGTTTCATGGTCATACGCATCTGGAACAATAGAAACCGGCAATTAGTAACAAATAAAACTGTTCTAAAAGATGTTGTAGCAAAAAACACACCTATGATCCGTTTCTGAGTAAGTGAAATAAAGAGAACTTGGGCAATTGCACAATTCGTAAAAGTATTTGTACTAAATTCTTTAAATATTCTACAATGGCGATAATTTTGGAATGTATTTATGTACATTGCTGTAAAGATAATAGTGCAATAAAATGGGTACAACTAGTTTGATTAGTTTTGCCAAACGTATTCACTATCAAAGTGAATATAGGAATTATGATTTTAACGTTAAAATAGTGCTCTACATGTTCAAACGCATTTGAATCAATTCTAAAAGTGGCGAAATTTTAACGAATTATGAAAGGGGTACCCCTTGGAAATTTTAACAAAAATTGAAACCATCAGAAATATGTTAAAGTATATACGAAAATAAAGATTTTGAAATACGGATTACGGAAAAATTATCCTTCATAATGAAACTTTTATATTTGCCGAGTCATAGCAAAATCTAGCAATCAATATGACGGTTTTTCCATTCTTTTGGTTGTTGGGCTTTGAGATTAGCTTGAATTATATTATGGCAATTTTAATGTTAAACTAGTGCTCTACATGTTCAATGGCATTAATGAAAGGTATCTGAATCAATTCTAAAAGTGGCGAAATTTTAACGAATTTTCAAAGGGGTATCCCTTTTATCCTTTTAAGAAAAATTGCAATCATCAAGTCAGTCACTTATATGGTATAAATTAATTAATCGTTATAATAAAACGTTACTGTATCTATGGCTTTTTGTAAAATACGTTCCTGCTTCCAAACTTTTGGACGATAGTGTACTTCAATGAATATACTCAATGAATTAAATAGTTTCTCATTACATAAGTAGGCTACTGACGAAAAGAAAATGGCTATGAACTTCGTCAAATTTTCAGGTGCACCAACACAATCAGTATGTTTTCATCATGCTGTATTTATGCGCAATAAAATTTCAAATATATTATTATCAAATGTTATAATCTTTAAGCACTTTTACGACGGGAATTATATCCGTTTAATTTTTTTTTATCATTTAAGCGGGTAAAATGCAACGCCTAAAATAAATTGATAGTAGAAATCTCGCAAAATCCAACAAAATCTTTAGAAACATCGAAATGCAATTCCTCAAAAAATTTTGAACCGGCTAAAAAAGAAATACTACCTCGATTGTGAGAATACACGTCTTATTTATTATATTATAAACTTACCTCTATGGATTACCAGATAAGTAGTGTGGTAGGCGATAATACACATCACTATAACCATGAAGACGTACTTGAAATCGCATATTTTTCTCAACGTTTCCAGTTTGTACGTCTTCAATAGTTGATCTCGATACGATAAGTACGACAGATTAACGCAAAATCCGCTTACTGCACCTGAAAAAAGTGATTAGATAAAGTGTCTATTAAATGTATATATTTTTACAAATGTTTCAACCGACTTTTTTTACGGGTTGGCAACTCTGAACACAGGATACAGGAAGCCGATAAAATGATCGGAACGATAACTTATCTTGAAGTGTACTTAGGATAAATCGCTCTTGGTGTAATTGTAATAATAGTACTATAATAATAAATAAAGCACTAAGAAAAGTGATATTTTAGCTGATTCAAAAACACTTACGAGGTAGGCGATATATATTCTCGGCCTGGTATAGAAAAAAGGAACTTAGAACAATATAAGAAATTTTATTTTTTAATGTAATCTAACTCCCATATATTTATTACAACGATTAATTAATAATTCGATAGTCTTGTAAAAATAATCTTAGGTTTTTCCCTCAAAATGTTCTATAACAGCTGCTTGCAACTCACTGTAGTCCTTAAAACGACATCCCCTAAGAAGAAGAAGAATATATGTATATGATATATGGATCAGACTAGAGAATTGTTAGGAGAAAAGAAGTTTGCCAGGCCAGCTGTACCTAAGATAGGAGCTGAATTGAAACTTACTGAAGATGAAGAATAAGATGATTTCTTAAAAGAGTTTGATAAGATTTTAACTGGGAGATGTTGGAGCAGAAATAAAGGAATAAGATGTCGTTTACATTTCGTTGGTGACTCTTCCAAGGTCCCACAATATTATAGTAAGATGTGTACTACTGATTAGAACGGAAGCTAAAATTAGATGTTGTAAATATGAAACTGCAGGTGGAAGAGGAAAAAGCGTACACCTGCAGCACTTAACACGCAGAAATCAATTCTATGTTATAGATGCGGAGAAGGAGGACAAAATACCGACTGCGAATTCCACGAACAGATTGCTATTATTCCCTTTTGCATGTGTAATTATTCTGCAATGCATTATCAATACTAATAGTTGTCAACGCAGCGTACAAACTGATGCAATCACAGCGAGTATGATATTTGTGCGATGATGTTTGCCGTCGTTAGATCGTTTCATTCGACGCCTAAGGAGGACGTCTGAAATTTGTGTGCTCGATACTCTATTTTTTGATTCGGAGAAGTAAAATGATAAAACGCGTTTAAACGAAAGAATTTTTCAAAGCCACTTTTTGGCGGTACTTTTAAAACTAGCTAGGATCTTGTATTACAACGCAAATTTAGGGAGAAAAATTAAATACAATAATACACGATCTAACCGTCATACAGTTGTTGTAACAATATGGCGGCCGGCAATATGTCAAATATCCCTACTGTAGTTTTTGTAAAAAACTGACCAACAGTTAGCCTACTTGTTGGCGCTTCAATTTAAAAACATTCCTCCGAATTAAAAAAACGGCCTCGTTTACAGCGTGAAAAAGTGCTTTTCCACCACGACAATGCACAGGCTCATTCATCCCGCATCGTCGTGTCCTAATTGAATGAGTTGCGCTACGCATTAGTCTCTCATCCTACATATTCACCGGACCCAGCCCCCATCGACTTTTTCCTAATCCCAAACCTGACAAACTTGGGAGGAATGAGATTTGCTTCAAATGAGGATGTCATTGCCGCCACAGATGGCTATTTTGCAGACCTCGAAACAACTTACTTTTCCGAGGGCTTGAAGAGACTGGAGTACCGTTTGAAAAAGTGTATTGATTTTAGGAGAAGTAAAAATAAAAAACCACACCAATATCGTGTTTTTCTAATCGATTCCGGCAACATTTCAGGTTGCCTTCGTATTTCACGATATTTTAAAGTATTAGTCGATTTTCCTAAACAAAACATTCCTAGTTTCTTAAAAAACTATTAATTTTTAGTCACAAATTCAAAGAGAGCTCGAAGAACCGAAATAATTTATATATATATAAATAGGATATTCATTATATATATACTTTAAAATATCGTGAAATATGCAGTCAGTTTATGCAAGATTTAAAAATAATTGCCAAATTGCGCTCAATAAAGACTTGATATTAATTTTCGAAATCATTTACTAATGAGTGAATTTTAAAATAGTATCTAATTATTTTCATACGTGTTACATTTTAGATCCTAGAATTTTTTTTATGTGTACAAACATGTATACAACTCAAACAACAGGTAATTAAATATACTTATAAATCACAGTAATTAAACATACCTCCCAAAACATCCAAAGCAGCAGGTATATAATAACACATAGCTAACTGAATTACGAAGGAAACACAGCAGACAATATGCAGCCCTATCGATAATAATAAATAGAATATATTCATTTTTGGACGGATAAAAGGCACATATGTAGCGCGCTCAACACTAATACCAATGAAATATTTAAAGATAATGAAAAATAAGGTATCCCTCTTGTGTAATGAGTGGGAGGTAGATACGTTTGTGCGAGATATGTAAGGTATAAGTCACGTTAAAGGTAATTTCATTTTTTAATGTAGAGAAATAATAGATGGCGTTAAAAATTGTGTAATGTACTGTAATATAATTTATAGTTATGTATTTGTGTGATAAACATCAAAATAAATACAATGAATTTTTTTTGTTAGATTCGTAACATATATGCTCGAAATTTTAAGTTGGTATACACGACTGTCAATTTGAAACTTCGTCTTGGAAATGGTCGTTTCTACAGAGTTTAAGCTTGTGGTAGTTAACCTTAAGATGAATTGAACCTTCTGCATTGTGGAAAGGCAGATTAAAGGTTTGGATGTCCAAACATCCCTTTTTTATATCTTTGCTTGTAGGTCATTACGTTACAATATGTTTATATATATTACGCTTACATATGTCATTTAAATATAGCAGTAATCGTTTTTTTAATATCGCTGCAATTACTATCATTTCACATTTCGAACTATACTCTATTTTTTAATTCGGAGAAGTAAAATGAAAAAACGCGTTTACACAATGGAATTTTTCATAGCTACTTCTCGGAGGAAATTTTAAAAGTAACTAGGATTTTATGTAGTTGTAGTTACGTAATTATTTATACAACGCAAGTTTAGGGACGAAAATTAAATACAAACGCACTCAGAAAAATACACGATCTAAACGTCAATTAGTTGTAACAATATGGCGGCCGGCAATATATCAAATATCGCTAGTATAACTTTTGCCGAAAACTGACCAACAGCTAGCCTACTTTTTGGCGCTTCAATTTAAAAACACTCCTCCGAAGGAAAAAATTTGGTTTTCACATATTTTAGGTTTCCTAGGATACATTGCATTTTGAACAACAACTTAATTATTCGACAATGCGTTTAATATGTTTCAAATATACTGTGGGATGAACGCAACTGATTTGCTATAATCGATTATGTGAAGTTAAGTTAATAGTTTCAAAATTTTGGCAACACTAACTAAAATTGGGCAGCCCAAATTCTGCAAATGTCTTTACATTTAAAATAATTGAACGCAATTCTTTAATATCGCGAGCTACTTTTTAAGGAAAATAACTATAAGTATAAGTAAAATGAAAACGTTTTTGGTAAAATACACGTCTATAAAAATTGTTTACATTATTATAATAACTTATAATTTTATAAGTTCCGTTGCACGTCATTAAACAGTCATGGACAAATTATGATGACTGCTGTTTCGACGTTACAAGTTCCTTATAGCTGATAAACAACTAACCTGTAATGCAAATATACTAAAGTAAAACCGGGCATAGCAACGTCTAATATTTTGGCGTACTATACTTTATTTTTTAATTCGGAGGAGTAAAATGAAAAGACGTGTTTACACAATGGAATTTTCCAAAGTTGAACATAATTTAAAAAATAAATCATATATTTTTTGTATTCACTTACTTACTATTTATTTTAGCTTATTTTGATGAAATGGCAACAGATTTAAATGCTCTTTTCAGTAATGAGATGCAACCAAACTTCGAAAATCTCTATTACGGGTCTTTCATATCTTTAACGTCATTAATTAATCACTATAACCTCAAAACGAGTCGTACAATATGTAATAATTCAATAAATTGCTGCAAAATTCAATGTCAAAGCTTAAAAGAAAAATGTATCAAAGAGTTTGATTGATCTAATCAAGGAATCTTACATAACACACAAACATACATAATTTTTATTTCTCTGTAGATATACGAAAAAAGAACAACTGTAATTTATTAAGCGTTAATTGTTAATCAGCAATTTGAAAAGGTCTACTCAGGATTAGTAGTGATGTAAATGTTAATTTTATTTTCAATTGTAAATACGTACAATGCACAATAACAAAATTACCAACTAATAACGATAAATTTCATGTAAATTTACGATGTTTTTCTTAAGATTCATCAAGAGAATTGCTTTTAAATTAATACGAATCGAAAATCTTTGTTATTGCTAGATATAAGGGTTAACAAAAGAAATTCACGTGAAGAGTTTGTAAATAATGTTCGTACACTATTTATTTGTATTTGTTACTAGCTTCATAATTCATAAAGCTTTTAAATCAACTTAATACATCTGAATGAATGTTCTGTTCTTTAGAGTTTTAAAGTTAAGCTATCGATTTCTGATACGTACCGATAAGATGCAAAATATTTTTGTGGCTATTAATTTATATGTTTTTCTATTCGACGTCACTTATTTTGGTAATGTTATTGATATTTCGCTTTTTATAACAACCAAGTCTGAGTAAGGATAATTAAAGATTAATTGCGTTTGTTATCTCTATTGATAAGGAATTTAGGCCAGATACAAATCGGGTAGGTCACAAGATAGCATCTTTAGAGATCGAATTACGTTGTTTAGATGAAGAGCATTGAAGTGGAGAGATTAACGTGCTATTACAACATGAATTTGCTTTTGTGGTACAATACAGGGATATCTATTTTCATTAATTCGGTTTTTATAACATCGCTGATTAAATAAGAATGAAGTTATACACAATTTTAGTAGATTTTCCATTATTCGTCAATATCGGTACATAACAGGAGCTTTTATAGCTTGTCCCCACGGTAGATGTCACTATAAATAACACCAAGAGTACCTTTCACATTTGAATCATAGAGTACTCTAATGAACTCTATTTGAACTATCAAAGAACATACCACATTATCTCCTCTTGTATGCCGTCTGTCTAGAGACAAGCTGCCCGTTCTATGCTATTGTGTTTGTTGTTAATCACAGAAATTTGTTTAAATTATTACTGTGTGCTTTTACTTCCGTTTATTGTGTGTTCGTGTATATAGTTCTTACATTAGTTTTCGTTTTTTTTGCGTGTCAGTTGGACATAGGGTTTGTAGTAGCTCTGTATGAAGCCAATAAATGGATAATTTTAATTAAGTCTGGATTGTCGATACATAGAATGCAATTTATAATACAGCAATATAAAATTCCAGCGTTCGACAAGTACAGTGACGGTACATTCCCGGGGTGAATCAAAATAAAGATTTCAACTTCTGGAAAACTGTTTTATTCTCCTATGAGAGTAAATTTAATCTTTTCAGCTCAGATGGGAAGGGTAATGTGTGGAGGAAAAAGAATAAAGAATTAAAACCGCAACAGTTAAACATGGAGGTAGGCTGTGTTTCTGCTGCTGATGTTGGAAACCTTCATTTTATTGAAGGTACTATTGATAGGTTTATGTACTTAAACATCCTTAAATAGAATTTAGTGTCTAGTGCCAGGAAACTTAATACAGAAGATGATTTTAGATTTTACTAGAACAACAACCGTAAACATTCTTTACGTGTGGTCCAGGAATAGTTGTTATATAACTACCGCACTACGGTGAGAAATGCAGCCCAGTCACGTGACGTAAACATTATCGAAAATTTATAACATATTCTTGAAGCAAAAGTGCGTGGTCATCGAATATCCAATAGAAATTATCTAAAAATGTTTTGTTACAAGAATGGAACAGTATTTTGCCAGATTATACGCATAAGTTAATAGAATCTGTTCCAAATAGATTATAATTAATTATAAAATCTAAAGGAAACCCAACTAAATATTAATTGTTTCTTTTTTAACTTTCTAAAATAATTAATTCATTATTATTGTAGGTGTATCATTTTCATTGTGATATTAAATACATAAAGGCTGTAATGTTATCTGATTAGAATTCGTAATACCTGTTCGAATTAGTTTTGTTTTATTTCTGCAATATATTTCAAGAATAGTCGATATAATATATTTAATTTACTTTTCCAAATAATAATTTTACCTAATATTTTTAGCTTCTCGCCAAATTATATACCACTGCACCATTTTCACTGTACATTATTTCATGGACGCAGTATATTACTTCTGTTGCAGATAAGGAATGGTTTCTTCGACCTAAAGAAATTCATTCAACTAATAACGTTCGATTTCCATGTCAATATCAATACCGTTATTTTACTTAACATTTTCAGCTTCTTACCAAATTATATACCACTGTGCTATTTTCATTGCGAGTCATTGTATATTGTATAATATAAAAGTAACCGAAAGAACACAAGTATCACAACAGACAATACAAAAGATGTGATATATGTATCCTCGGTAGTATAGTGGTCAGTATCCCCGCCTGTCACGCGGGAGACCGGGGTTCGATTCCCCTCCGGGGAGGACTTTTTTTATTTGATTTTTGAATTAAACATTTTATTTCACAAATAATACATTTCGTTTTCATATCTAAATTGAAAGAAGAATAGATGTGTTATGCACTTCATTATAAATCTTTAATTAATGAAACGCCGACAGAAAATTTCAATAAGTTCTTAATACTACAAAACGTGCCATAATTCATTAGAAATAAATCTGAGAAAATAACTTCTTTTACTTTAATCGAATGAAAACCTTTAGAGAGATCATAAAGAAGCACTTCGTAGAAATTTATTTAAAAAAGCTAACTATTTCTTTTTAGTTCCTGTTGCAATTTTAGTATAGCTATTAACTGAAAAAAAAAACGTACTTTACCCCTGGTGGGACTCGAACCCACAGTCCCCGGCTTAGGAGGCCGATGCCTTATCCATTAGGCCACAGGGGCTTCGTACTAAATTTTTATGAAGCATTTATTTATTATATAGATAATTTCTAGGAAATATAAATATTTATTTTAAATATTAACAAATTTTTAATATGCCTAACATTTCAATTCGTACATTCGAAATTACGACAGGTAATTCGTGGTACTAGACGCGCTAATAACACATCTTAAAATTTCAATTCAAGCTCAAATTCTTTTTATTCGTCAAAAATAAACAACATAACACTTCATAATCCTTTTTTAGCTTTTTGCTTGTTTCTTAATTACTGACAGCAACACGGTTGACAATGGCAGCCCGGTGCTCTCGAAATGCTGCGTTCCGAATAATTAATTAATTTGTGTGGAGTTTACTGTTATTCCTGTGAATTATACAACCACACAGTCCTTGCAATCGTTATTTACATGTTTCCTATTTATATTCAAATTTTAAAAACTTTAAAAGGTTATTACAATAATGGATTATTTTTAAAAGACTAAGCGATATTTCTAAATCAATCTAAAATGTTTGAAATTGTGTCTGAGTATAATTTGCTTTGCAGCTTCAAATCGTAGCTTCAGGATTATTAAATTGGACCCCGCCCCCTGACAAAGACAAAACACGCATTATTATCAAACATTTATTAAAAAAAGTTACAAAACAGGAAATATAAAAGTTGGAAACATAAAAAATCAGAGACAACGTGTCGCCTTTATACTGAACAACAATCACAAAAGAGTAAGTGTAGTACAAAATTAAAACGTTAAACAATTCCAATTATAAAATATGTGGAAATATCTCTACTTAAATTTAGAAGCATACTTGGATCTAAAAACTGATATGAATTTACTACATTGTGGAAATTTTGAACCTGCTTTTTACTTGATTAATTACTGTGTCCAATAATAAATACCATGTAAACTCTCCCTTGTATGTGGTTCGTTTTTCTTCAAAAAATACTTTTGGTTTGTATTGGCGTTTTCCTTCGAAATCCATACCAAATGTGACTTGTCAAGCAACACTGTGCTGTGCTTAGATTCAACTGGATTTAATACCCAAGCTTTTACATCACGTCGTTCACGTTTGTACCAGGAAAATATTTGTTTGGGTAAAAGATTGAGAATTCACCTCAAATCTGAACGCAGCCCTGTTTTATTATGTACACTCCAAGGAAAAAAAATAGCGCGCTAGATTCAAATGAATTGTAACAGAAGCTACCCCACGAGGATCACCAAGAAACGTAAAAAGGAAATACCCTTACTAGGTCGAAGAAATAGAAAAAAAAATGTGTCTGAACTTAACGGTTTTGAAACTTATTTTAACAGTGAAATTGACTCTCATCAATTAATGCATTAGAACCAGATTAGAATTGTTGAAAGCAAGTTTGAACATCGAGTTTGAATAAATTCAAATATCGTTTACAATACAATGCAAGAAACGTACATGATTGAAGCCTATTTTCGAACTGGAGTGAGAATTGATGGAATTTGGGTATGCAGCGAGCGTGTATGTTTGAATTGTTTTAGAGAGTACTTTACAGAGTTAGCTGCAATTCCCAAAATTTATAGTTGGTTGTGAAGCGTAGGTGTTGGCAAAAAAGAATGAAATGAAAATAGAGGTGTGTGAGAGAAAAATGTTAAGAAGTATATTTGGGGGAACAAAGACAGTAGAAGGTGTATGGAGACGAAAAATGAACCTGGAAAAATAACTTATATTTCCAATTGTGTTGGTGCCTTTCCTGAGACTGTGACCAACTGTTCGTTCGGAAGAAGTTATAAATGGTGTTCGTCAACGAATGGAAAATAAATCCGCAAAACCTTTGAAACGTTTTTCTCAAGAGATTTGATTTTCTTGCGAAACATGCCAGAAAATTATAGAAAAAAAAAAACTTACAGTAACTCGAATGCGATACAAAGTTTATAAAGAAAGCACTGCTTCACGAAATCTGTGTGGCATTATTTTATCCTTTGAACCTGCAGCACATAGCAATACAAAGTGAGTGCAGCAAAAAGAAGTAAATTCTTATTTTGTGTGGTGAAGGATAAATGCATTTGTCTCATTTGCCGAGCATCAGTTGCAATACCTAAGCATAGGAACATAGAGGGCAAGGGAGGAAAGAGTTTTGCCTCAAATGAGGAGGTGATCGCCACTAAAGATGGCTATTTTGCAGACCTTGAAACATCCTACTTTTCCGACGGCTTGAAGAGACTGGAGCACCGTTCGAAAAAGTGTATTGAACTTCGAGGAGACTACATCGAAAAATAAAAATAAAAAACCACACCATTACCGTGTTTTCCTTGTCGATTCCGGCAAAATTTCAGGTCACCCTCGTATATGAACACTGCAGGAAAAGAGTAAATAAATGAGAACAGCTTTAACTTGAAATAACGTTTATTTGCGCATATTTCAACATATTTACAATAACAGTCTATTTGCTTTTTCATTTCAGTAAGTGCTTTATTTTATCGTATTCAAAAAGGTATTTTCAAAATGGGTAGGAGGAAACTTAATAGCATATAAAAGTAAAAATGTATAGTACGTATGTACAGAGCTTATATCAAAAGTGTCACATGAAATACAACTTCGTATGTCCAAATACGAGACTAAAAGAGAATTAATTATTTATTAAGAGTACTTATGGATATACAGGGTGCGTCTACAATTCGTTTGACGAAGATCTTTCCCAAGTTTCTTTTTCGAAGTTTCGAGAAAAATTACTAGGGAAAAATCACTAGGGAACAATTTTAAATCTTATAGAGTATGACGGTGCGATCCTGTATACACAAAAAAAAATAAAAAAATAAAATAAAATAAACGCGATAACTCCAAAACGAACAGAAAAAGAAAATTAATACACGTACGCTGCGAATATTTTTGAGAATGTCGAAGCTCGCATTTAATATTTGAAAATTATGCTAGAAAAAATATCAAATAAACAGACGAAGTAGAAATCATACGACCGAAACACCAGGTAACCAACCGCTGACGTTCAAGTATTGCGTAACTATATCTCTTATCGTAGCCTCGCCGGAGTTGAGATCGTTTTCAGGTAATTTCGTCCTTCCATTAGCAATATTATCCTGTAAGAGGGAGCAACTTTAAAGTTAGATTTTATTTTGTTGCGATCTAATTCTAAAAAAAAACTGGTACAGTACTTTCTCAAGGCATGGGAGCTACTTAAATGAAGTGAAAGCTTGGTAACTAACTCATCATCGAATATAAATGTGCAATTGGTATAAAAAAGGACATCAATCTGGTAAAGGCCAAAACTTGACAACGAGAAAAGCCTTCTCCTATGTACACTACCGTCCAAATTAGTTCGGACACCCAGTAAAATATAAACTTTACTAAAACATAATACAATAGCTTTCGTATATAAATAATATTTATATTAGGTTCTTTATGAAGTTTATTGCTTATTAGTTGTACAGGTAAACTTCCAAGAATATCGATTAGAAACAGGCAAAAACGGCTGTAATGGACAAAACACATGGAAATTGTACAGTGGATTATTGGAAAAGGGTGCTATGGACTGATGAGTTAAAGTTTGAGGTGTTAGGACAATCAAGGCACGTTTTTCTAAGAGTGAAAGACCAAAGAATGTTGCTGGATTGTGTAGTCCCAGCTATCAAATAAGGAAGAAGTTCAGTGCTTGTTTGAAGTTGTTTTTCCTTCGCCGGTACAGGAGATTTGAAACGAATCGAAGATATTTTGCGAAAAGAGGGTTATTTAGACATACTGCAAGATAATGCAATACCATCGAGACAAAGTCTAATCGGCGAAAATTTTGTATTCATGCAGGACAACGACCCCAAACACTCAGCAGTGATGTGTAAAAATTTCTTAAATGAAGAACAAGATAATGGCACTTTACAAATAATAATATGGCCGTCGCAAAGTCCAGATCTAAACCCCGTCGAGCTGTTATGGGATGAATTGGACAGGATGGTCCGAAAAGTATGCCTTACCTCCGTAGGCCACCTTTACAAGAGGAATGGACTAATTTGCCAAATATAGTTCCGGATTATGAAATCTGTTCTTCGCGCAAAAGGGAGTCTCTTTGATGAACAGAATATTTAAGAAGTTTTTGTTTATACTCAATTACTTCTTTTTTTACTTTCTACTTTAATTTCAATCGATATTAATAAAATGCATTAAAAATTTTAAGTTTTGGAAAAATGAGTGAACATTTTCTGTTTTTTTTTTTTAAATTTATTTGTGTATCCGAATTAATATGGACGGTAGTGTACTTCAATTTGGAAAATGTCGTTAATAGCGATAAATAGCGTATGTAACGACGGCAAATTTGACTTTCTAGTCACGCATTTGCAACTTCGATGGCCTTGAAGTTTTTCCACTATTTATTGTCTACAGCACGTTTTAGTTACACCATCATCAGTATTGAAAGTCATCAACTAAAATTTCAGTCGGCTAGTTGTTGACTAAAAATTCAATTCAAAAAATGTAACCTCAGCCGCATTTATCGTGATCTATTTAATCTTCCTTATGATTAAATTGATCAATCATTAGTTTTAATCCTCAATTTTGATCAACTAAATAGTCAAATTAAAATCCCATCTCTCGCCATCCTACAGCGATTTACCTGTAGGTATATCGACTACAGTCCATTCGCTTTAAGAATGTAACGTTTGGCAAGATAGGTTAATATTTTCGATGTTTGCTACTGGTAGATACCTAAGGCAAAATTACACATGACAAAAAGTTGTCCATGTGAACGAAAGTTATGTTGGATAAAATGAAATATTATTGATCACTATTAGTATGTCTTTATAATGTCAATTATCAAATTTCTTCGTTCGGTTTGGTTGCCTATTGGGTTGTTTGTTGTATATCTCGTTATATTATTTTGTACTAAAAATTGTTCTTCTCAGAACACGATTAATACGATATTTACGCAAGCTATCCCCCATATTAGCTTAGTGGTTAAGTCAGGTAGTGTTCAGAAATCGAGAAAAAATAATCGAGTTCGATTCCCAGACAAAGATAACTTTCGTTAGTAAAAAAATACGGAAGACAAACACGTCTGACAAAAATCATCGAAGTATGACTGCTCTGGCACGCTCGTCTCAGAGCTACCCTGAAGATGACAGTAGACAGACTGCCGAAACATCTCGGACTATACAAGTTCAACGAACGATGGAAATAGCCCAAACAACAACTCTAGTAATTATTATAATACAATCGATATTTTAGTTGCAAATCACCCGCTATTATTTAATCGAGTTAAGTTTTGGCAGTGTAATACTGACGTCGATAGCAGCGCTATCTACTACATTCGTAAAATGAATGGACTACAGTTTTTTTAATGCGCATGGGATAGATCGTATTTTATCTCGCTAAGAAACGAACTTTAAACATCAAAAACGAACTCACCTGTATTATAAGCGACTTCATACTAATATACTGAACGGGTTGTATATTTAACGAGCTGCAAAGCTGGAATTTCAACGGTTAGCAAATGTAACATATATCTTTGAAAACGTTCGAATATCAACGCTCCGATCAAAAAACGTACTTGTATTTCATGCTGAGAGAGCAGCGAGCCGTGTGGCAATGCTGTAAGCGGCGGAGGAACGATATTATCCGAGCTGTTGCTGTGGCAACTGTTGTTGGTCTCGGATTCTACGTCTGGAAGCGACGTGAACCTTTCTTCTATGAAATTTTGGTCGCTTTCGCCTTTTCTACGCACGGAAAAGATAGTTCAGCACAATATAAATTTACATGTTTCTAAATTAAAAACGTTTTTACCGCGCTAAAATGATTGAGTATTCAAAAAAGGGTGTTCCAATTTGAGATTTCCTTCCAAATATTGCACTATCTATATGAAATTTCGTACATACGTTTAAAAACCACGAGCTTATTTTAGTGTATGCATAAGTTTTTTCCGGTTTAACTAAAAGATGGCGCCAGCGAAAAGTGCGCACCGTATTAATTTGACACATACGTCATTTTGTTCGCCTGACATTTAAACTACAAACACACACACGTTGAGTCCGCCAAAAACTAGGGTGTTTGGTTTATCGTTCGGTGATCATGCCGAGTTTTGTACCTGAAAAAGAATATTTGCAGCACGCATTACTTTTCTTATTTAATCGAAAGAAAAAGGCTGTTGAAAATTATCGTTTGCTGGTAGAAACATATGGTGAACACTCGTAATCGATTAGAACATGTGAAACATGGTTTCGTCAATTTAAAAGTGGTGATTTCAATGTGAAAGACAGTGAGCGCTTTAGTGGTCTACAAAAATGCGAAGACGAGCAATTGCAGGGGTTATTGGACGATGACCCAACTCAAACTCAACCGCAATTAAATAAACTCGATGAATGGGTTCCACACGGTTTGAATGACCGTCAAACAGAAAATCGCAAAGTCACCTGTGAAATGCTGCTTCAATGCCATGAAAGGAAATTGAATTGTAACGGGTGACGAAAAATGGATTTATTTTGAAAACTCGAAGCGGAAAAAAACCCTGGCGAAGCCCGTCCTTCAACACCAAGGCCAAATCGCTTTGTTAGGAAGACCATGCTCTACGTCTGGCGGTACCAAAGCGGCATTGTGTTATGAACACTTGAAACCCGACGAAACTGTTAATACACAACGCTATCACCAAAAAATAATTAATTTAAACCACGCATTAGTTGAAAGACGACCGGAATGGGCCAGAAGACATGGCAAAGTGATTTTGTTACACGAAAATGCGTCATCTCACACACCAAAACCAGTGAAAGACACCTTGAAATCGCTTGGATGAGACATCCTCCCGCACCCGCCGTACTCTCCAGACCTGGCGCCATCTGATTATCACTTCCTCCAGCCAAAGGGGGTACGCTCTCGCAGAGCAGCATTTCAGCAATTTCGAGGAAGTTGGAGAATGGTTCGACGAATGGTTTGGCGCAAAAGGCAAGCAGTTTTTCTGGCATGGTATCCATAAATTACCTGAAAGATGGATGAAACGTGTCCAAGCCGATGGCCAATATTTTGAATAAAATAAATTAATTTCCCTTGAAAATTACGTGTTTCTTTTAGCAAAAAAACGGAAAATACTTATGCATACACCTGATAGCTTCCACTGAACTTCGGGTTAAGCCAGAAACGTCATCGATTGTTAATATATCCGTGAATATTGGTACGTTTACATCAATTTTATTGGTACCCGTCTTCCATACAGCGAAAATGTTGCACTTAAGTGAAAACGAATGGATTGAAATGTTCATGATGATTGCTTTTAGTGATCACACTGAAAGTCACTAAGAAGTTTATAACTTGGTTTACATCCATATCGAAATTTTATAACCCGCCCAATTGTTACTGTTATCAGAAAGGGGGCTAGCAATCAGAGAATTTCTTGTAGAATCAGTTTCTACACAGGGTGCACTCTCTGATCATCTGCAGCTACTAAGAATAACAGTTAGTAGAAGATATAGAATTTAGGAGATTGATGTATTTTTATTAACTGATACCTAGATGTCTTTCAACAATGAAAATTTTAATGTTAGTCTTCACTCGAAATTACTATAGTTCCCTATAATTTTGTAGCTCCCCTATAAACATTTAGCAACAATATGAGTTGGGAATTACTAATAATTACATTTCTAAGCGTAAACAAATGACAGAGACATTATTTTGTCAATATCACAACTATTAGATGTGTAGGGGAAGTACCTCAATACCATTTTAGTAAAAGAAGGGAAACTTGCTATAGTGTGAGATTACTTACAAAATATTGTTACATTTAAAACATGCGGGCTCTATTATAAATCTAAAAGGTGATATCAAAATGGAACATCTTTTATACAATAAGTATACTACGGTTCATAAGTTCAGGAGCAGCTTGAAAAATTTGTATTAAGATTAATAGAAGTTAAATACTAAAAACATATTGCCATAATATTGATTTTTTAACATTTTACTATTTTTGAATAAGCGGTCTCAAATTTATGAGCGGTAGTGTATATCTTGTCACAGTATACAAAAAGGCATTAAAACTTAGTTTGAATTGCTAATATTTTTTTATCAATTTAACGAACGCTAATTGCAACTAGTGCGAAGAGAAATAAGGAAATTCCTTTAGTAGATGATATTATACGCCCCACCTAACAGCGATTGCGATGTGTTCTTCTATTGTTTCGTAGAGAAAGGTAATTTCCCGGCATTTAACACGTACTGCATGCTACTTTATAGCAGATTTATATAAGTACGTTACCAAAAACTCAAGTACGTATAAAAAAAATATATAATTCTCTTTTGAAGAAGATTTTTGTGTAGAACAAAAGTACATTATTTCAACTAAGGCTTTGCCGGGACCAAGGAAACTGTGCGCTGTATCTGAAAGTACGTTATACACGAGTCCCTTATAAGCCAGCTCTATTGTACAGAAAAAATTCGAAAAATGGTAGGGGGTAACGCGAATTTTGTTTTTCAGCGTACTTTTTAAGGTATAGGAGATAAGAATCTGAAACTTTGTAAATATCTTTAAAATAACTGGAACAACCAAGAACAACCCTCAAAATTTTAAAAGAAAGGGGGGCTAATTTCAGATAGGTGCCTTGTGGTATGGTTTTAAAGTTTAATAAGAGTAACTTTAACATCTTTTTGTATACTACATGTTAAGTTTGAAAACATTATTTGACAACATTATACCATGTATTGATTCGAGATTAAATACAAAGACAAAACATTCAAAAATTAATCAATATTATACGTACCCGTTTTTTAACGCTGGCTCCTGTGTTGATGTTACAAAGCCACTGCTGCCCTAAGTTAAACGTAAACTGATACAATCTGTGTTTGTTCACTACTGACTTTCTGTTTAATTTAGCCTGTACACAAAACCAAACCATGATGGTATGAAAATATATAGAAAAAAAAAAAGGAAACAAAACATAAATTATTCGGTCTAACAGTCATTCTGATCTTCGATACATCAAAGTTAGTTTTGTGCACTACAAAACTATCCTCAGAAGATATTTGACCACCATATCCGCAGAACACAAGAACCAATTACGAAGCCACCCATCTACGAAATATCACTTTTCGGATTCACTGGCTCTCTCTACAAATTTTTAGCTTAGACTTTACGAACTTATCAAAATAAACTATTCGAAATCCAAAAGCAATATTTTATAGACGAGAAAAAGGAATGACCAGGTTCTGCAATGGTGATAAGCGCCATTAATATGGTATATGGTTAAAAAGTGATGAATGACTGTGAACGTTATCTGTTTGTCGCAAGCGAGAACGAAACTTACAGCCTTGCTCTGTCTCAACTGCTGCTGTCTCTGATAAGCTACATGCTGCTCGTAGTGTATAATCTCATCCTGCGTCGTTAAACCCAAACTACGGTACCTCAATAGCTCCGATAACCTTAGTCTTAATTCTCTTTCACGCTCTATACTATTTATAAGTCTCTCGTGCTCTCCTGATGTTAGAAACTGACTGAATACTCTCATGCTATCCCTAAATTCTCTGCGAAATAAATACCATTCTGTTAACGACATGCAATGAAAACAAGTTAAAACTTACCGTTGTTCTTTTGTTAATGGCCTCTTAGAATCCTTTCGATGGTTAGCAAAGAATTTTGCTACTAATTGATAATCACGGACTACCCTTTTTCGACGATATCTCTCCCTTAATCGTCTTATATACATATCTACTTGAGCAAGTTTTAAGGCGGTTTCGATTTCTGTATCTTCCGATTTGTTATTTAATTGTAATGAAGACACTAGCTCCTCAGCGGACATATCGTACTCCTATAAGATAAATGTTAGAATTGCACGTTTTGATCTCAACAACGTACTCTTTCGTAATCATCCCGATGAGGCATGTAACCTAATTGTCTAGCTTCTTCCGGTGTCGCGTCTAGAGGAGGTAATCGACAAGTCACTTCCGGTGATAATGGTCCTTTATCTTCATGTGTATGGTCGTGTAAAACGGGTCTGCAGTCGCCAATTTCGTGCCACGTAGCTTTGCCTATGTTGCCATCCAAGTATCGTAGGGTATATTCTTCTTTAACTTCTGGATGATGAAATGAATCTATGAAAAATGAATAAGAATACGGCAGGCTTACCTTCCGGTGTTCGTGTTTCGACATGTCTGCTGATAAGTTCCCAATTCCCAAATCCGTACAGTTCGATGGCATCTAGTAAAAGCAATTGTTCTCGGCCAGTCCAACTACCACGGCCACCGAATACACTAACAGCACAATGATCCTGGCAATACAATATTATTGTTTTTGTAGTTAAAATGAAAAGATACGAATCTTGTACTATATTTAATAAGTATTTTAATTAAAAAGGTTTCTTACCATAAATCTGTATGGGTGATCATTCCTGTGCGAACCAGCTTCCGCTCCGCTGGAGAAGCACTAAAAATTTCAAATTTGTAAATAAATAACCAAATAGCGACATCTACACAAAACACCGATTGATGAACATCACATGACCTCACCTGTAGACACAAATCAAAATCGGCACAAATACTACATTGCACCCTAACGCCGTTTATTTCCTCTTGGCAATATGTGCAATTCACTTTTGCAAATAGATCTACAACAGAAATAATATCGAAAATAGGCGAGAAAGTAATATTAGGGTTGCTGTAAACGGGTACTCACCAGCCATGTTAGTGACGTCAAAAACGTCGTCTGAGTGTGGCATATTTAGAAAATGGTGGGATTATAATTTCGCGAATTTTTGAATTCATAAACACATGCGATGCTTCGGTACTGAAAGATTAAATTCGTATATTCTTGGAATAGCGTATAATCTTTATACGAATATTTCATTTTTATTGTTTACGACTGTACCCCTTCAATTGCCAAGATAAATTATTTTTTTTATGTAATAATTTTTCACGGAATAAATGCATAATTTACTAACATATTTTATACTATTTAATACATATTTTTAAAATAAAATGTATATTTTCTTTATAATTTATCAAATATTTATATAGATATATTGATTAAACTTTCGACATTAAATCAAAGATGTCGCTATTTGCTGTTATTGACAACTAATTTCTACTTGTGTTATAAAAGATTTTATGTGTGTATTGGAAAATTAGAATAAAGCAATTGGAATCTGTCCAAAATGATGAGAATTCAATTCATTCTACTTATTAATCCTTGAAAAACAGTTAATATATACTTTACGGTTTTTATATGTAACAGTAAGCGTAAATTGCTTCTTTAGATGTATGTTGTTGTTACGTAATATTCAAGTTTGATAAAATAAAAAATTAAAAATAAATTCTTTTATTTACTGTATATCGATGTGAATATGAATATCCAGCGACTAAAGACTAAATCAACACGTTTCTATTTTTCTTGTACACTACCGCCCATAAAAGTTTGGCCAAGGGAGAAAGTTTTACAATACTTTAATGTAATAAGCTCTATTGCATTCAACGATGATAATCTTAATAAACATCTATCTTACATACATCTGCAACTCAAATAATGAAAGTATTATGAAGAAAAGAAGTAATTAAGTACTTTATAGTCCGAAACAATCGTCCTCATATTCCATCATCCTGGATATTCTAATCTGTCCGAAATGTCTCCTGGTAAATCAATAGGTGTTGCTAAATGATCTAGTATAGTAACTTTACGTAAAGAAGGTTTTGCCAGCAGGCTAGTCACTGAGAAATTAAAGCTAGTTGCGTCTACAGTAAAATACATTATTCACCGATATCAAGAAATTGGTGACTTAGACGATCGTGACCACCCCAACAAATGATCGTCTACCACAACAATCAAGTAAGCGAAATCCTAGAAAAACAGCATCAGTAATAGCGAGTTACCACCGTCAAACGCTGGCTGCCCCAAGGAAATCTACATGGTCGCGTGGCAGTTCGTAAACTGTTGTTACGCCGGGGTAATCGACCGAAAAGGCTACAGTGGGTCCGTAAACAACGGGATTGGACGGTAGAACAGTGACAACATGTTTTATGGACTGGCGAATCAATATTTAAAGTGTTTGGTCAAAGCAGGAGAGTATTTGCCAGGCTTTCCGCTAATGAAAGGATGCTTCGCAAGCGCATTGTACAGACAATAAAACACGGTGGCGGTTCAGTTACAGTTTAGGATTGCTTTTCTTGCTCAGGAACAAAAACGTTACATCAAATCCAGAGAATAATGCGGAAAGAGCAGCACAGCGAAATATTTAAGACTCATGCCATCCCTTCTGAGCTGCATTAACATGCATTAACAACAGGAAACCTTCTTGGTCTACTAAAGGTGATCCAATTGGCCAAAATAGTTTCTGCTTGTATTCTTTTTCTGTTTTAGTTCTATATTTACCATTTACTTGCTAATAAAATATTATACTTATTCTTTAGTGTAAACGGTATATGGCTAAGCAGACGATATAACATTGAGAATACGATAAATACAAGACCTGAAATGAGCATGTCTTCAACAAGCATACCAGAAGCAAGGCGACCTTGCCGGTAAAGGTGATCGTAAAAACCAACAGAAATGAAATCACATGCATGTATGTAGATATATGCTCGGACCAATAAGAATCTCCTGAAGAAGATATTCGGCTCCAATCAAAAGGTGTCGGTTGTTGCGGTTATGTTTTTCTGCTGTTCCAAGAGAATCATATTGAAGTTTTAGCTACGCGAATTTAAAAATCCAATTGCAAGCCGCGAAATATCCAAAATGCGATTCGCTATAATTTATTTTATATTCTACTCGCTGTATTGTTGTTATGGTTCAGAGGAAAGGTATTTTAACATCTATTATTCGCTTTTAATTCAATTATTTAAATCTTTTACCTTCAGTAAGGATCTGTTGTACAAAAAGAATGGCTACGCATTTTATTATCCATTGTATATGCACGTCAATCAGGCGCTGAAGGTTTGCCTTGCCATCAATAAACGCTTGCTTCCAGCGGTTGTGCGAATTGAATTTATGAATGCTACTTCTCGTGAATCCCATACTGTTACAGCAGGTAATGTTTCACTTTAACTCTTACAAATTATTGTGACTCTGTGACTGAAATTTTTCATGCAAATTTATTTATCCATGTTTTTCATCTGCATAGAACAAGAAATCTTTATTGAGCCACAGCATTTAGAACCGTATAGGTTATTTATAGCGAATAGCCCTGGGTTATATTAAATTGTTCACAAAACAAATCATCGACTTAAAGAAAAAAATGTTGTTTCTTAAAAGTTAAGCGATCACCTAGTCAAGTTTAGCGAACCTACGAGCAGATGATAATTGAAAAGTCTGCTTATATTTGTTAAAATATAATATTACTAAGGGACATGAGCATGCTGGTGGTAAAGTTCTGCTTGCTGAATAATATTTACCAAATTATATACCAACTCCGAAAGCATTGGTATTCACTAACAAGGAAAGATTCCTTGGTGTTAAATTCAGATCTTAATGAAACTTCGTAGGTAAGTAAAGAATGTTGAGACTTAATATAATAAAATAATTTTTTTTTGTTTGTGCTGATATTCACTCTGAGAGGGTGAAACACCCCTACGCAAATCCACAGATGTTCAGTTTTCTTGATTTAATTCTTGAACGAAAATAGATAAAACACAACTTTAAAGGCAACTGTTATACCTTATTGAAAGGTCTTTCAGGACACATGAATGTTTTATTTACAGGATGATGCATTTAAGCACCACCCTCTTATGCTAGAGCTGATCATAGTAATATGGAAAAGAAATTAACGCAAGTTGTTAATGTTTAACATCCTATATTGGTTTTAAAGCATTTTCAATTATACAGGATGTGCCAAAGGTGCAGATCAAGTCACACTTTATGCTATTTACACCAAATCCATCTATATATTCCAGAGATATGTCTTCTATTAAGAAAAGACCATCATCAAATTGGTAAAATTGCATCAGTTATTACGTCCTAATGTTCATAATTCGTACAAATGTAAATACGAGATTACACGTGATAACGAATCCTTAATGTTAATAATAATGAATAAAGTATTTTTTTAATGCGTATTTAAATTATGTATTTATGATTTGGTATGGTAATGAAAGTCGTCAAAAAATGCTTAAAGCACAAGAAATTTTCGCACCAAAAAACAATGAATGAATTCAAAAGCATCACATTGAAAGCAACGGGGACAAAACGGAAGGTCTTGGTTTGAAAAGGTAAAATTCATGAGATGTTCGAATGGCCCAGGTCGATTCTTTATATAACCGAACTAAAATGTTATGATATTATTTCGAAAATGGAGATCAACATCATAATTTGAGATAAGAACCGGATCAGAGAATCGTCGATTAAATCCCTTCCATATCCGAAATTCATAGACGTCCGGTGGTTGAATCATACCTGTTGTTTTCTTTGGTATTATGAGTATTTGAACATCTTCGTTGGATGCGACCTCTTTCTTGAAGGACTCTAGACAGTGACCTGTACATGAGTCTAAAAGTATAAGAATTTTTGGATTGATAAAATTACAATTTTCTTGCAATTACCCAACGTAATTAAATTCCGAAAAAATATTGGTCTCGGAGGGGAATTGAACCCAACATCCTTATGTCTCCGGCATAACATGCTTTACCTCTGCACCACCACAAGTCCATTGGGCTCAAGTCGCCTTAAATCCCTCCAGATGTCACGATGCCAGTCTATATATTGTAATATCTGACGGTCACTATATTATTGATACGGCAAGTGCGTAACAGTTAAACTAATATCCATATTAATACTAATATTAACATGAATATCAATACTAAACTCCCGTTGGTATTAGAAATGATAAAATTACAATACAAGTTTAATTTTTGGATTAATGCATGATAAGTAAATATTATGAAACCAACTGTTAAATATGTAAATCAGTGGTCAATTTACCTGAAGATGAGGTTTGAATAACAACGTTTGCAGGTCGAAATAGGGTTTGACGTATTTGGAACCTAAATTTGCCACCAGGTTTTTTTAGTACTATCAGTACTGGATACATAATACAGACCAAATACAGATATTATTATAATACATATTATAGGACTATATTAGATGATGTAACACCGCCTTTATATACCATTTCTGCTTGCATTTGAATTCGACGAGTAGGTATATAAATGTTGTATTACAAAACTACAACGTTATCCCTATTATACTTGTAGAGTATGTTCGCTTATTTACTAGATGAAAGGTTGTACAGTGAAACTCAATGCGCATGCGCAAAAATATATTAAAAAAATAAATGTGTACACGGTTTCCACTCTTGCCTATGTACAGTTACGATGTACGTAAGATATATATATTTGCAATAATTGCAGTTATTCGAGCTCTCTTATGCATGTAATGTACATTAGCATGTGTATATGTATGTTTTCATTGGTAGCAATATAAAGTACTGCCTCAGCATGTACGTTGCAAAGCTATGTCTTAATTGTGTTTAAAATGTTAAATTCTTATATGCTTCCGCAGAAGCTTTGTTAGAGGCATGTACTAATACCTCTATCCGTATGCATGCACCACTACCTTTTTATAGGGGAGCCAACCCTATTTCTTTCTTAAATTTATAAGCGCACCTCGGTGCTATGCTTATTTATATGTCCCTTTCCGGGAGCCTAATATATTTTCCTTGTTTTAAATTTGCCTAACAGACTTGGCCCTGTATCATTGGCATGTATTTGTACTTGAACCAAATACGTTCGTTATTTACACATTTATAGGGGAACCCACCCTATCTCTTAGAACTTGAATGCCTGATCGAGGGCGGCAGTAGCGATAATAGCCGATTTTAAAACAAAAGTAATGTCACAGCTACCCAGGCGTTCTCGTTCGAAATAATACGCTATGTGCAATCTTTAGCTCTCTGCTACTGCGCCCCAAAGAAGGGAAAAAGCCAGTAGCCAGCAAATGTGCGAAATGCGCACCGACAAGTAAAACGGAGTGATGAAGCCGACAATACATATAGAAAAATGATCCGTGAAACTCGTCGGCTACGACGGACAACTAAATGAAAAAATTTCCCGATACGACAAAGGACCGAACAAACGTACAAAAGACAACGGGCGCTGCGTCCGCAACGACCGTCAACAAGAAGCGGAGTGATCGTACTTGTAGAAGATGTCTATACAAGCGATCCGACAACCTTACCAGAATGACTTCGCCAGAAATAAATGTATAGACGACAACGTCCTCGACGATTCCCGCCAAAACTAGAAACTATTAGAAACTTCCAATAATCATCCGACGACGTTACTGAACACGTTACGTCGAGGTACAAAGGTGACCGACAGTGCGTGTTCGCTAATACCTCGACTATCGCGCGGGAGTCGACTGCCTGTGCTTGTATATATTAAATATTAAGAAAACTCCCATTATTTGTTCGACGACGTTGCACTTAATGACTTTTAAATTAGGCACTTTTAGCTAGAGTATTCTGAATGGCCGGCTTGCATACATATACAATGCGTAATGTACATAGATATTAAAATAAAATTGGATATATTCGGTTGCAAAGAAGATAAAATCATATAAAATACATAAAGTAGTAAAAAGATTGATAAAACACAAAAACAATGTTAAGTCCTTAACAGGTATATTATCAAAATATGTATATCTTTAAGATTGGTATTAAAAGACAATGAACTGTTCATCAAAAGGTTGAAAAACTATAAATATTCTCAAAAACAATGTCATAGAAAGTATGAAATTATAAAATATTTACAAGAGAAAAGTAGAAATGTTTCTTGTAAGAAAAAATCAAAACTACAAATATTTTGCAAATAAATAAAATTACAAATGATTTCAAAATAGAAAAAATATTGCAATTTTCTTAAATTTTTAAAAGATCGGGGATATTTCACAGGAAAAGTATTTACAGAGATTACACTATTTAAATACTATGCACATAGTAACGGGAACCGCATCTGCTTGTCAAAAAAATTAAAAATTATTAAAATTTTGGAAAATAACAAATACCTTGTAAAAGCATAAAACTTACTCTTCGCATTTTCAGATTTCTCATGTTGGAAAATTACGGCGCCTGATAAACCTACTACTAAGACATTTACCGTCGATATCGAGACTAGCGATAAAGATGTCTGATTTAAAGAGGAGAATCAGGCTCAGGTTGGGGAAGATTCTGCGCGATTTATAACCGAAACCGACAAGGGCACTTACGAAATGGGAGACACAGTTAAGATTAGAATATTGGCAGTCAACTTCAATCTAAGATCGATCAAGGATTATAAGGTGGGGAATTTTAAATCAGGTAATCTCGCCTGTCCAAGTCTAATGTAGGATTTACTTTTAGATATCTTCGATTCAAGTAAAAAGTTCTTATCCTCCTTTGGCGGTAGTTAAAGAATGGACCAACATCTCTACTGGTTTGGGCCTGGTACATCTTGAGTTCAAACTAGCACCTGATACTCTCAAGGTAAAATTAACCGAGTTCGTTGTCTTCGTTTTATAGGATCAGAAAAAATATTTTGGGATTTCTTAATGTTTTCTACACCTTCTTGACAATCAGAAAATGAAGCTGCATCATTTGGTGATGTACAGTACCCTTACAATTTAAACCACATCGGAATTTTTGAGAATACTTTACAAGTTCAGAAGAAAGATTTTGGTACCAGACTTGTTAAGTTGTTAAGTTACAGCTTTATGTTTAGTTTATTTTGCGCAATTTCAAGTCATGGGTGCACCACTATGGTCCCGAGACCAAGGTGCAAAGTAGAGAGTGGAAACATCACAAAATTTAAGGTCGTACCGTCTACTGGAAAGGTTTTGCTATCTATGTTCTGGGATGCTCAAGAAATCATTCTGACTGACATTTGTAAGAGGGGTCTACTACGTACAATTGATTTCTAAATTACGCTATTAAAGAGAAACGCCGAGGAAAGTTAAGGCACGGTGTGGTGTTCCATCAGGATAATGCTCCCACCCAAACAGCTGGTATTACTATGGCTGCTATACACCAAGCAGGCTTTGAATTAGTGGAGCACCTGCCATATTCGCCGGATCTGGGTCCTAGTGATTACAGGCTTTTCCAAAATTAAAAGAAATCTTACGTGGGGTAAAATTTTCCAGAAGTGATGCAAAGTGTATAGAGGTGGTTTGCAGGTGTTGGACAAAAATGTTTCCAGGAAGCTGTTGGGATGTTAGAGTACCTATGGACCAAGTGCATTAGTGTAGAGAGACTATGTCGATAAATAAAAGATATAATGCCACTGTAGATTTACTGTAAGGGAGTCAGGAGTACAGTATAGAGATTCACCCTCGTATTTCTGAAAACAATGTAAAAACATTATAATTCATTGCTTTGTATACATTCGAGAACCAATTCACTTTGCAACTGATACTTTGGAAACCAATGTTCGTAATACTTCAACAGCTGTTTCAGGAGAAGATAATAGGTTATCATGCATTTTATCTTTTAATAGTTGAGAATAAAAAGAAATTACAAGGTGAATCCAGATAATCAGTCATTAATTCAACATTTTTACTGGCTTATCATGAATACTTACAAGGGTTGCTATTTATGTATCCAGAATTGGCAACAATGGTGTTGCTAGGCGCCATCTAACGTCAACATCCTAAAGTTTGACACTATTTGACTGTATACATACTTAGAACGTTTTGTCATACGGATCCCATTTGTGTTGTTTAGTCACTTGAAAATTTCATCTTAGTCAAGAAATGGAATCTACTCGTGAGAATTTTCGTACGATGATTTACTACGACTTTCGACGTGGATTATCTGAACAATAGTCTATCGATCAACTCACTTCAGCTTTTGTTAATGAAGCACCATTTAAAACCACTGTATATCACTGGTTCAGTGAATTCAATCGCGGCTATTGTTCACTCGGGGACGAATTTAAAGGAGATCATCCAAAATCCATTGCTGGGTATTAGCATGACAAGCGTACACAAGATTTTACACCAACACTTGTCAATTTTGTCAAAAATTGCTCAAAAAAAAAAGACTCGTGTCGATTGCTGCGAAGAAATGCTAAAAGAAATATAATCGTGGTGCATTAGAAGCTGTGTATAACATTTAAACAGGTGACGAATCTTGGATATATGTGTATGAGTCCGAAAATAGCCAGCAATCAGCAGTATGGATCTTCCAAGATGAGCCAAACCCAACAACAATTGTTCGCACCAGAAGCAAATGGTCGTCTGTTTTTTTGGGATAAACCGGTTCTCATACATCGACCCAAACAATTCAATATTTATTATCATCCCTCTCATAAATCATTCTGTACTGTATAGAAGATGGGTAGAAACAAGACTGAAAGAGACACTAATAGGCAGTATGCCAAAAAGAATAACAGCAATTATAGAAGTCAAAGGAGACATTGCAAAATAGTAATTATATAGTTCTGAATCAACTTATACTTGTAAAATATGTTCTTTATTGGAGAGTGACTGTATCTCAATCAGTATGGAAAGAAGTGCTATGAAAATTGGTTCAAACGTATGCATCATGATCAATACAGATCATCGCGGAGAATACTTTGAAAAACAATAAAACCATTTTCAATGACAAATATTTATTTTTATTTATTATTCAGGACACAACCAAACTAATTATTTTCCCCCAAAATAATAGGGTTTCTGGTAAATTAACGGAGATAGGATATATCGCAGCTTTCAAGTAAAGAAGAACATATTACCTCGATTTCAAGTTGTCATAACTGGACCGGATAGAATCTACAGCGGATTCCTATAACGTTTGTACATCATATTCCTACTTTAAGAAGGTAAAGGGAATTGCCCAGTTAACGGCTAAATCTGTAATTATGGGAGGCAATCATTAACTTACAAGCAAGTCCAGAATGTAAGTATCAATTATCAGATATGTCTAGCTAGGAATGTGTTAATATCCGTTAATATCTTAGTTGAAAAGAGGTTACGTCAAATTCGAGATATCCAGGGAGGATCTTGGTTTAGACAGTAACAGAAGACTGTCGATAGAATTTTCGGCGATGGTACGGAACTGGTGGAATCCACCAATAAATTAGTTTACATCAATTACCAACCGTACTCGATTGTTTGGAACAACAAAAATCGCTTTATGAAACCGAAATTACCATATAAAGGTGAAATTCCGATGAAGGATGTCGAAATTCCATTAAGCAATTCTAAGGTTATGGTATGCTACAGAGTTCCAAACCTGAACGCGGCTACTGTATGCAGCAATTTTACGTTGGGTTCCGATAATAAGCTTGAATTTATCATACCGCCTCTCAACGACATGCCGGAAAATGGTAGAATTGAAGTTAAAGTAAATTTTCCGTTTTTCTTTTTGTAATAGAGCCTTGGCTAGTTTATATTAGACACCCTTCACTTTTATAGATTAAAATCAAATAGCAAGCAATAGAATGAAACTATATGAACAAAAATATATATAACGATAACACTGGCCAACACACATTTTGATGCCTCGGATCTTTTAAGTGCAATTAAACAATTTTGGGATGTCTAATCCAAAAATGCCATGATATTTGTTCTATCAGATCTAGTTTTCGAAATTCACTCTTTTGTCCTACTTAGTTTTGTTATATACGTAACTTTTTAAATATTACTATTTGATAACCGTTAACTGAAACACAAAAATGGGTAGGAGGTATTTATTTAACAAAAAAATATGCATATACAAACTTCAACCATCAGTTAAAAATTTCCTTTTACAAGGTTTCCTTGCGTGAGGTTTACCGGAACAGTCTCGCTGAAGGTTCCAGCAGTAATCGGCCATCATATGGATATCCCAACTTCTTTGGTAACTTTCCTTTATATTGCTGATGTCTTCGTGAAATCTTTCCCTCTGTTTCTTACTAACATCACCTAAGTTTTCTCGAAAACGATCTTAGTGGCTGTGAAGGTAATGAGTCTTTCATGCTCATGATACATCCGAGCATGTGAAAGTTAGAAAGCATCTGTTTTACTAATTCGACGTAATTTGCTGCTTTATGATTTCCATGCAAATTTTTAACGACTTCAACAAAAGAGTACCAGAGCTTAGATTCACGTTCGTTCATTGATTCCATGAACTGCGGGTTATTTAAAAGTTGCCTTATCTAAGAACCATAAAAAATTCCAGCCTCAGTTTTTCTGTGCTAAGCATTGGAAAGTTTTTTTGTTTCAAATACTCAAAACACGGTCCCTTTCGAGGTAAAGCTTTTAACAAATTGCTCAATAGGTCCCATCTTGATATGCGGTGGTGGAAAGATGATTTTGTTTCTGTCAACGTTGTGTTCTTGAACTAAAACGTTTCTAAAAGGCCAGTTTCTGGTAATCCAGCACTGGACTTTAGCTCTTCCCAAATACATAAAAAAAACAAGGATATTTTGTGTAACCACTCTGTTGCCCGTTTATCATTCTTAGATAGACACATATCACCCACTGATGCTCTGCATACTTGATATTTCTCAGAACCAATGATATTGTTTAGTATTCCTTTTTCATACTAGTGGAATGTTCAATAGATATAGAACCCTCATTATTACCATTATGTAAAAGTACACATTTTAACCTTCGAGATGAACTGTATATAAAAAAGAACCATTCACTTGGCGTGTATTGATTTAATCCCATTTTCTTCAAGAGACCTCTTATATCATTACAAAACACAAAGTTGTTTTCTTTGGAGAAATCCTGTAGCAGATTTTTCTCTCTGATATGATAAAATGCAATATTACTACTTGGACACAGCAAGTTTTTTGCCTTTAATCCGGAAGCAAGCAATTCGGACGACTCCTTTGAGAGGTTCAGATTTCTAACAAGGTCATTAAGCTCTTGTTGGCTGAAGCGTTGGGGGAAGCGTCGCTGATGGTCCGTCACAGTCACTATCAGCTTCACTTTTCCGAATTTGCATCTCGTCAAGCGATGTATCTGAGTCATCCTCCGGAGGCATGCGTGAGTTGTTGAACATTGGAATAGGTATTTCTTCAGAATGAGGATTAATTATTGCCATTAAAGCCTTTCATGTTCACAGAACAAAAATAGTAGTCATCATGATGGTTTTTAGGCTCGCTCCATACCATAGGTACTTCAAATTTTAAGCTGTTTCTCTTTCCGTTTGCCTACCGTTGCAAATGATTTATCTTTGTATCCTACCTGGACGCCAAAATACGCCAAATATGCTCCATTTTATAAAGGGAGATATGAGTTTTGTACTTTCCTTAAAAATGTATTCACCACAAATGTAACAAAAAACATCAGGGTGGTTCACAGTTCCGTCTGCTTGTAGAAACCATTGTTGTCATTCGAATTTTTTATATTCATGCAATAATTTAAAGCAAATATTTAGTACACACTGATATAGTTTTCACACGAAAGCACAATACTAAACTGAACTGTGGGATGCAGACAGAGATACGGGGAACCCTACGTTAGAGATAAACGAAGTTGGAGGGGGATTAGGATTGGGTTGAGTTCGACAGGTAGATTTTGGATGGGGAATACTGAGAATTATAATTATATTCCAATCCTAATTTCTCCTAAATATTTAGTTAATTATTTTGATTTTGGTATTTATCTGTACGAATAGCAAACTTCACCATGGTGTATCTCAAAAACTAAAGCTGCTAGAAAGGAATACTAGTTATATTTGCAACCAGCACATCAGAAATATTCTAAATTAGTTCATATTTTACAGGCACCAGGCGGTGTTATCTATGTGTTATTAGACAAACTTTCAAAATTCTTAGAAATAACTTGAAATTTGTATTTATGTCACCCTAATACATTTTGAAATTTTGAACGTTACAGTTGTCAGCACTGTAGAACCGGCAGTTGTTCGTAACGTTGCACAATTGTTGTGAACGCATTGCCATTTAGTAATCATGGATCGTTGGACTGGTGCTGAACGTGCAGTAGCTGTGAGAGCGTTTTATAAAAATGGTGATAGCGCGACTGCCGCGCAGACAATATTTCGACAGCACTACCAGCTTGGACGTCATGGACGTGTCCCATCTGCGCATGCGATTACAACGTGGGTGCGTAATTTTGAAGAAACAAGATCTGTCTTGAAAAAAAAGCTCCAGGTGGCATTCGAACGGTACGTACCCCAGAGAACATTGAGGCTGTAAGAGCTACAATCGAGAGAAGTCCTCGCCGCTCCGTTGGACAGCATGCATCTACGCCAGGGTTTAAGCTACGACGCTTACAAAGAATACTGCACGAATTACATTCCCATCCCTATAAGTTGCAGATTGTGCAACGATTACATGAACGAGATCCAGCGTCACGTATGGAGTTTAGTAGGCAGATATTGGCTAAAATTAACGAGGACGCGAATTTCGTTGGTAACATATGGATGTCAGACGAAGCCCATTTCCACCTGAACGGTTTCGTAAAGAAACAGAATTTTCGTTATTGGGCCCAGAACAATCCTTGTGAGTTACACCAGCGACCACTACATAGCGACAAGGTCACTATATGGTGTGCTGTATCATGTCATGGTGTTATCGGCCCCTCTTTTTTTGCACGTGAGGATGGTTGTGCAGCGACAGTAACATCTGCTCGATATGTTGAAATGCTTCAAACATTCTTTACACAGAGACTGTACGAGCTTAATCTTAACATGGAAAACATGTGGTTTCAGCAGAACGGAGCCACGTCACACACTGCTCGACATTCGATGGCAGCAGTTCGTCAAGTGTTTGGAAGACGCATTATTTCACGTAACGGTGACATTGAATGGTCTGCGAGATCCCCTGATCTTAGTGCGTACGACTTCTTCCTGTGGAGGTATCTTAAAGGCTAGGTGTACCGTACACGACCTGCAACAATCCATGAATTGAAGGAGAACATTCAACAAGAAATCGCTGCCATTCCCCAAGATTTGCTACACCGCGCATTCCAGAGTTTTCATAACAGTCTGTTAGAGTGTGAACGCCGAATGGCAGAACATCTTTCCGATGTCACCTTTAAAAAGTAAAGAGACACTTTTGGACATTTTAATTGTAAAAACATAAATGGCATGCTGTGTACATGCACTTTCGTTAATAAATTACTAGTTTTATGAATTTATTCGTGGAAATGACGTTATTTCAAAATTTCCCGTTGCCTTGCGCCACCCTGTATAACCATCTGTCCCACTGTGCATTGTAGAAGCTACTCCAGTGAGCTAATGCATAATTCCGCCATCAAGTTATAAATAAACTAATCCCGTCCTATGCCACCTGAACTCAAAACTATGAATATTTTATACTTAATACCTTTCCTAATGTAGATGATTTCGTTTGTAAAGTCAGTGGAGTTCTACAAGGACCTAATTTAAGTCCTTTACTCTTCAATGTCTACACCAATGACCTTTTACTACTCCTTGACTGTAAACTTCTCGCACTTGCAGATGACTTGAAAATACTCAGTAGTGCCTGCCGCAGTTAATTTTTGTGTTAGCAGTTAGATTATACAAGTTACTTGAGAAAACAGATACGTAGATATCAAAAGGATAAATAAACTGAATTACATAGAATGACATATATGACAATGGATTCTACAACTACTATATATTAGATGTGTTATTGTCAACATCTACATTTGACATTCTACTACTGAGCTATAATATAATAATACATTTCAATTTACTTATAAGTAGAGACCGGATTATATGCAAAGTGCATATATATATATTTTTAAAAATCTTTAATTATAGTTTATATGTAGACGTATTACACTAATTGAAGTTAATTAGCACTAATTAGTGATTGCATATATTGTATATGTAGGCGTTTTCTTATCCTTTCTATTAGTAAAAACTCCTAGTAATTCCTATTGTAGATCGACAACGGACAATTTTCAGAACGATAAATCTTTTACATTGGTTACTCTTATACTTACACGTGTTTAATTTCGCCTAGCAGATGGGATGTGGTAAATACGTTTTATTATTATTAATTCCCAAATAAACTATTCCTTCATTGAATATCTTTGAGCGAAATAGCATGTAATTGTATTACGTTTTTAAATACTGTGCGTACATACAATGAGTATAGCGAACAAAATTTCTTTATGGATTAAGCCGTATCCTGAACTGGTAAAAGATGGCGACAAAATATTTTGTCGTGCCTGCAACAAACTGGTAAGTTTAATTTTACTAAAAGCTTTACAATTGTTTTTAAATTCTTTAACTTTTGATATAAAATGACAATTGCTGCTGTAGGTGTCTTTTGAGAGGAAATACCTGATTGACCAACACGCTAAATCTCCATCACATATTGGAAAATGTGAAAAACTAAAGCGATCCTCATGTGTGCAGCAATCTATATATCAATGTGTAGCATCAGCTTCACGAAACTCAGACTCTCAACAAGAGGAATATAATACGGATCTGTGCAACGCATTAATTTCGCCTAACATACCATTAGCAAGATTAAACAATGTTAATTTGAAATTATTTCTGCAAAACTATTACAAAACCTGTACCTTACGAAAAAAATTGTCACATTTTGATACCAGCAAACAATGGCAGAACTTCAACAATTGGTAGAGAATAATTTTATTTATATCATGGTAGAAGAAAGTACGGATAAGTGCGGCCGTTATATTGCCATTTGTTAATAGGAATTCTTCGTGAAGATATTGTAGGTAAATCATATTTACATATCTATATATTGTAAAGAACTTCAAAAAACAAATAATGCTACAATTACCCAATTCGTTCAAGGTTTATCAAATTTCTTTTTACCTGGAGGTATACCTTGTATAATTTTACTAATGTTGTCCGACGCTGCATCATACATGATAAAAACCGCGCAAAATTTACAAATTTTTTTATAGTAACATCATTCGTACCACTTGTTTAACTAATGGCATCATTCGTATAGCCGAAGACATTAGGAATCAATTTCCTTTGATTAATGATTTAATTAGCAATGTCAAAAAAGTATTTTTAAAAGCACCTTTACGAATCCAATTTTATAAGGAGCGACTTCCCGGTGTTAGGTTGCCTCCAGAACCGATTATTACGAGATGGGGTACATGGTTAGACGCTGCAATTTTTTACGCCGATAATTTTGAAGGAATAAAAAATGTAATTCTTGAAATCACTGCTGGCTGCATTGCTCAAGAAAACTGTAGAAAGTTAGTTACATCGACACATATAATATACATCTTTTGTATATTAAGTAAAATTATAGCTTTGTTTCAAGTTCCATTCGTAAACTAGAAACGCAAGGGATGTCGCTCTCGGAATCAGTCTAAATAGTAGACGAATTTGATATGCTATGTAAGAAGGTTAAGGGTACAATAGGTAGTAATTCTGTATACGATAAATTTAAAAAAGTGATAAATAAAAATGCGGGGTATTTGAAATTGAAGAAAGTTAAGAAAATTTTGGAAGGTGAAACAGTAAACGATTTCGACTTTAATTTTAGTTTAGAATGTATTGTAAAGTTCAAAAATGCACCAATTACATCTGTGGATGTTGGAAGAAGCTTTTCTATTTCGAAACATATGTATTCTGATAGAAGACAAAACTTTCTTTTACACAATTTGGTAAAACAATTAATTATAAATTGGTTTAGAAATATGTTGTAAAAAAATTTTGTGCAATAAAGTTAATGTTTAAATTTCTGCTCTTATTTATTTTATGTAAAGATTTTGCATATTGTCGCATTTTTTTTGCATATATGCCACAGGTTTATTTTCTCAAAAATCGATGCATATATATGCGCATATATTTCAGTTTTTCTTTGCATATAATCCGGTCTCTACTTATGAGCATATTCAACAATATCACTTCTGCAACCGACTGTTTAATTTAAAAAAAGAAAGAATCTTGCAATGATAGTATCTCAGACTTTCACGGCCGTTTGCCATATTTGTAACGGTTGTCGGGTTCCGCCGTGTCATTAGGTTTTTGGCCCTGACGTTTTGCGAATAACTGCGGTTCGCATTTTCAAAGGTATCTTTGACGTCCTTTAATGTCAGGGACAAAAACCTAGTGACACGGAGGAACCCGCAACCGTTACAAAATCTTGCAATGGTTAATAATCGGTGTATTAACAATCGTATTCGTTTAAATATTGACAAATGTACTGTACCAAACGCCTGATATTTTGTAATATACAATTTTTGAAAATATCATTCACAATTTAAAGATTTTAGTGTGGTTTTTGATCTTCATTTGTCTCTTACTTCGCACATCTCGGATATATGTTCTTCCGCATATAGATCTGCAAGTTTTGTTGTGTGGTCTTGCAGAGCTTTTGGTAATTTGAACGCGTTGTCAATATTATTTTGATTTAAATTGGAATTTGCATCTTTGGTCTGGTATCTGGTATGTTCATTATTTATTAAGGTTTTTATCTATTAAATTTGATAGTGCTTCTCCGCCATGTGGCAATGATTATATTGGTTTACTTCGTAGCCAACTTTATCTCGTTGATTCAAAGGAGGAAAGAAGTGAAGTTATAAAGCTAGAGAATCGCATCCAAATATCCAGGGATGTCTTTATTAAGAAATGAACGAAATGAATCGAACACCGGTTGAAATGAATTACGTGTGTTTAGAGATATGTTCCCCTCACCTCGCAGTAATACGGAATGAGGGCTTCAATAAATCGCCTCACAATGAAACGATCGATGTGAGAATGAGATCTTGTAGTAGTAATTAAACAAAGGTGGAGGATACGGTTAGAGAGAGCTATCATACTGACACACTATCGCCCTCCAGCATAGCATACGTATCTCTCGACTTTGTTAGCTTGTAGAAATCTTATTTCATTATCCTCTTATTCACAATAACGCCCATCGACACGTCGAAAGTGCGCTCATGGTATGTACTAATGCGAATAGATTATACCCTGATCCATTCTGGAGATAATTTCCTCCGTGATTTTGTATGTACGCTCTTTAGCAATGTTTTGATTTGTCTACTCATATATTTGAGCTTGTTATTTGTATCTGAATATTTGCCCTATAATTTGATTTGATCTGTTTTGTACTAAAAATTATTATTATATTATTATATAGGTAAAGGCGAAATGGATAGAGGGATCTTTATACGTAGGTGAAATAGGCATCTTGAATATCAAAGCTGATCGAGGATCGTTGTGCTCAGTTTCTTCGAAGCGCTACGAAGCATCCAAGTTCTTAGGACTTGGTAGCCAGATTGATATCGATATCATCGTAAACAGATTTAACCGCTATTTCTACAATCCGCGCCAATTAAATTGCATTTCGTTGAAAAATAAAACAGAAGATTCGGGAACAACAACACCATGTAAGTGCATTTGCTATTTATCCAAAATTTTGTAACATTTTTATAATTTCTCCGATTAGATTAGTTCGAATATGACCCAGACTGCTATTATAACCCTCTATTCAAACGAAATTTTAAATCAAGAACGTTGTCGTTTATTGAAGAGCTTGTCAACCAAGAAGATCTCCAGACGTTGTGTGGCAAATGATGGAATTCTTTCCAACAAAAAGAAGGTGGTCAAGTCTCGAGTTTGAGTATTTGCTGCTGCATTGTCATAAAGCACTACGACTTCAGTTGACACCATTTCACGCTGTTTGTTCTCGATAACTTGACGTAATTTTCTTAGGGTCTCAGTATGAAGTTGAATTAATTACATTTGCTTGTCCCGTGAAGTCCACTAACAATACGAGGGCGACCTGAAATGTTTCCGGGATCGGCAAGAGATGGCGACTGTCAAAATTTCAGACATCTGCTGTCGATAGTTGTTGTTTAAAAGTGTGTTTTGTGAAGCAAGTCAGGCGGTTTCGCAAAAATGGATAAAATCGAATTTCGTACAGCGGAAATATTTCGAATTTCCGTAGCCGTTTCCCTAGCCACTCACAAGTGTTCTATCGCTGTACGAAATTCGATTTTATCAATTTTTGCGAAACCGTCTGACTTGCTACACAAAACATACTCTTAAACAACAACTATTGACAGTAGACGTCTGAAATGTTGACAGTTGCCATAAAAAAGGTTGCCCTTGCCGACCAATGAGCCCATTTCAACCTTCATGCGGCATCTCTTGCTGATTCCGGAAACATTTCAGGTCATCCTCGTATCAGTTATTAAATGAGAATCAAAGCAATAATTTCTCTTTTTCATGTGCGATTGCTATACAGTCCCAGATTCGTTCTACTCGAGATATTACTCGTCCTTGTACGATTTTTTCAATGCGTTTATGGTAATAATTTTACCTTACCATTGTGTTATCGAGTGTTCAATGAGTTTGTTTGCAGGACGCCAACATTGGGATCATGTCTAATATGCAATTTATCTCCAAGCAGTGCCAAGGTATCAATTTGAAACGTAAACTGCTTTAACCGATTTTATTGATTATTAATTCGCAGAATTGCCATTCGGAAGTAAGTATGATCATCGTAACTATTATCGTCGTAAGTATCTTCGCTAACGCATGCATTCTCGTTCTTCAATTCCTATACTGTTGATTATGAAATGTTAGATGACGCGCCAAGTATCACCATAAATCGTCCATTCAGGAGCGTTCTCGAGAGTGCCCAGCCAGTTTCTGGAAGTAGCAACGCTGTCGATAATCGTGGATCGGTGGTACAGACCTCTTTTTCGGGAACATGGCTGTGGGATCACGTAACTGTGTAAGTGACAATTTCCCTTCGATGTAGTTGCGGAAATTAAGTGGATCTTTTTTATTTCCAGGGAAAACGGCGAGACGAATTTGGAGAGGAAGCTGCCAGACAGCATAGCGAACTGGAAAGGTAATGTGATGTGCATGTCCTCCGATAAAGGATTCGGAACGAGCGATAAGATCGAAATTCAATGCTTCAAACCGTTCTTCGTCGACATCCTGTTACCGTACTCGAATAAAAGGAATAAGGAGATATTACATCTACCGATTTCGGTCTTCAACTCCCTCAATTGTAGTGTACCGGTTAGTATAAAATGATGAGGTGTTGGTGTTATTCTAGATCACGTGGAGCTTCTTCTTGATTGTGTCGTCGCCATTACAACGCCGCCAAAGGAATGGTGATTGTATCAGAGAACGATTTTGTAAATATGAACTTAGAGGGTAGAAGGAAAAGTCCAATGCTGTCAAATCACAAGATTGCAGCGGTTTAATGCCACCCGTAGATAGATAACATGGCCAAGAAATTTGAAGTACGAGAGTTGTCTTTTAAGTATCGCATATGGAGCTGGAATAAAACACTAGATAGCTATGGAGGACTGTATTGTTTTTCAAAGTATTCTTCACTAAGGTTGATACACTTTCAGGAGACTACTGAATTACAACATTTAGGGTATATATCGACTAAAAGTGATGCCCCTACAAATGCAAAGCGAAGTATGTGTTGTTGAACACTTCCTGACCAGTACCAGTAATTGATGGTAAAACTATTAAGAAATACATCATCGGAAGCGCATATTGCAGAGAAACATTTGTCCACGAGGAATCTTTGATTTTAGTAAAACAAAACCTCAGTTTTGTTGGGAGAGCAGACATTGCAGCACCCTCAATTGAGAAAGAAACTAGCGCCATATAGATTATTCATAATAAAATAATAAATTTGATAGTGCTTATCCACAATCTGGCAATGATTATATTGGATTACTTCGTGGGCATAACTTTATCTCGTTGATCATTATTTCGTTATATAGACTGCTATCCGGCAATATCAACACATTCATTATATGTGTACTATTATAAACTGCAAGAAGTTAATGTTCGCAGGCGATCCAAAACACTTTTCTAGTCCGACCGATTGTTTTTCGCTGCAAACTAATATTGATAAATTGCATTCTTGGTCTCTTGATAATAGACTGTCTATGGATGTAGCTAAATGTAATGTTATGACCTCCTCACGCAATTATATATAATTACTTGTATAAAATAATAATGCCAGTATACAACGATGTTCATGTGTAAAAGATTTGGGTGTTTCATTTGACTCAAAATTATCGAGCATATCATCTGCTTTACAAACACTGGGTTTTGTGATTAGAATAACAAGGCAATTTTCTTCGCTGGAATCAATTCTTTCCCTTTATTTCACATATGTATGAACCAAACTTGAATATGCATCTACAGTTTGGTCATTAATTTATGCGACTCACATGTCTTCACTTGAAACTGTACAAAGGGAATTCCTGTAGTAGTAAGTACATCTGTTTCAAACGAAATGGCGTATACCCAAGGCAAGGATTTGACCATAATATTCTATTGGACTGGTCCGGCTTGCAGCCCTTGCAGCGGCGGCGGAGTCAGGCTGATAACATGCTCCACAACAAAATTGATGCTCCGCAGCTATTGAGAGAGGTACAGTTCGTGATTCCTATTTATTCTGCTCGTATATTTGCAAAGTTTTACTGTCCATTTCCTAAAACAAATATTTTATTGAAATCCTCGATTTGTAGAATGTGCTCTGATTTTCCAATTCTGATATTGATATTGCTTTCTCCAATCTCTGTACTCTTTTAAAAAAAAGTCTAATTTGCTCTTAGATATAAGTAATATTGTACTTGAAATGAATACGTAGGCTTCCACGGCCAGAGTTAGTAATAAACGAACTACTTCTGGAATAGGACCGTGTCATGATGAGATATATATAGAAATGATATAAGAGTAAGAGAACAAAGAAATAAAAAGAAAAAGAGATAAAAAGAAGAAAAATGAAAAAAAGGGGACGTGAAAAAGAAAGGAAAGGTGAAAAGAGTACGCGAAGGAAACTGAGGGGGGGGGCAGAAGAAAAGAGAAAGGTGGGATCACGACGTTTTGCCTCCGTCTTATAAGGCTTCTTCAGGAGAAAACAAGGAAACCAAAGTGGCCAGTAGTAACTCGACGTGCAAACCACGCTAGAGGCGAAATCACACCAAAGTGTCTCCTTTTCATACATGTTTTGTACTGTTATTAGACTCTATCGTCTGTTGAACAATAAAGGAATTATTATTATTATTATTATTCATTAATAAATTAAACCGAATAATAGAAATATTAGACGCGGACACAGAAAATAAATACATTTTCTTGGTCGGGTGACTTCAATGTTGTTTTTAGTGATTCGAATGGGAACATGTCCAACATATTCTGAACTCTCTGAACCTAAAACAAATGTTTTTTGAACAATCTTGAGTCACAGCTAGATCAAGCACGCTTGCCAACAATGTAGTTATCAATGCCAACAAATCTGAGTGCAACAGCACATTGACTGTTAATCTACACTTATCAGACCACTTGGACAGATTCTCAAGTATTGTTCGACTTTTCAACAAGCATCTGAAATCAAAGATAAAAATGTTGCTAAAATACAGCTGCTCACGGTGTTAGTGAAATCATTCACAAGAAAGACAATGTAAAGAAACAAAAAACGTTAACACACGAACATGTTTTTGCCTACCCGGCGCCATTAGCGTGGTTTTGAGCGACTTTTTGCTCAACACTTGGAATTCCCCCTTAGCTACTATCACCATATCTAACGTTACAGCTCAAGTGAGTATTGAGGATAGTAAAGAATAAAACTCTTGTCTACCGTCAAACACAGCGAAAGCATTTTTTTGACAAGCGTCTGAGGAGATACCTCTAATTATAGTTAGATGAGATACAAAAGTAAACAACCTTCTGATGCTTTTTCAAATAATTCATTGTGTGATAAGTAGGGGGAAGGATTTTGGGCTCTGCACCGCTTTGCCAGCGATGACGTTGATGCAGCCCGGAAGAACCTCCATGTGATCGAAAGTGAAACGTTGGCATACTGACAAACTATTAACACGCTTAAAACATGCATCAACACGTTAATACGCATCTGTGTATTCATTTCTTGTTTTAAAACGTTTCAATAGCCGTTAATCGTTTTCAGCAGCGTACATCTTCAGCAGGAAATCGCTCAATATAATTCATTTCAGGTATGTGTTATTTTGGATATCGAAAACGGTATAGTTTTAATGGATTACGACGATGAAAACGGTTTTGACATGTGGGTAGGTGCGGAGGACAGTTATACATATACTTATCGTATTAAAGCCACTAAACTGGGAAATCTCAATATAATCGTTTCCGGATTTCTTGGTCCATTTTATGCTAAATATCCGGCTCTAGATTCAATAGTGAAACGAAGGTGTGTTGAATATTTAAAAGACGTGATTTTCGATTAGACTTTAAAACTTTAATTGCAGAGATGTCGTGCAAAAATTATTACTGGTGGAACCGGAAGGTTATCCTAGCAGCTTAGTTAAGAGCGCCCTACTTTGCGCCAATGGTCCTTCGGGAAATAATATAAAATGGGATGTAAGCTTACCGGAAAATGTTGTACCAGATACTGTAGACGGCAAAGTAACAGTTAATTCACATATTTTGGGACCGATGTTCCAGGTACCTTTAAATTTCCAATTGTATACATAACTGGCATGAACTCGAGTTATACCACTAACATTTTTCAGAAAATATTTTGGTAGTACCAACTGGTTGCGGTGAACAAACAATGGCCACCTTAACACCAAATCTGTACGTCTTACAGTATCTACAGGCGAATAATGCGTTAACTGACAAGAATTTGGAGATTGGGTACCAGCGGATGCTGACCTACGCTCACGACGATGGATCTTTCTCTCCATTCGGAAAAAGCGATGAAGATGGTTCTTAACGGCGTTCGTCATTAGAGCCTTTAGGCAAACGAAGAAGTATATATTCATCGATGATAGCATTACAGATAAGGCGATTGGTTGGATGAAGACGTATCAATTGGAGAATGGATATTTCGATGCTGTACACCACGTTTTTCACGAAATGGTTTGTATGCTGCTTTCAGTTAAGATAAAATACGCGCTTTGTTTTTGATGCCAACCTAACCAGTTTTTTATTTCTAACTTATATATATTATCTGGTAAGGCGTATATTGTAATTGTTTGTTTAAAAAGGAACGCAACTCATATATTATAATTTTTTATTTCACGTTCGCGTAACATACAGATATACAGATAGACACTATTATTTCAGCAATAGATACCTTACCTATCTACTACCATCCTTATATTATGTAGAACTGACTTCTTTACTTGTGGGAACCATTCCAATGTAATTTCGCTTGACATTAAGGTTTTCCTGTCGACTGTAATTCTTATAGTTCCTATACTGTTGCTTAAGAATTGGAATGATGCTGATTTGGATAGATTCTTTAATACTCATTAAATTTAAAACAGAATGCAAATAGTTTTACACCATAGTTTTGTGGAGAGATTTCAACTTAAATCTTATGATGGAGAATCATAACGTTTCAGGATTTGGTAATATCCTTTAGTTTACAACAAACTACTAAGCTGAAATGGATACGTAGGCTTCGACGGCCAGAGTCAGTAATAAACGAACTACTTCCGGAATTGAACCGTGTCATGATGAGATATATAGAAATGAAATAAGAGTAAGAGGAGAAAGAAACAAAAAGAAAAAGAGATAAAAAGGAGAAAAATGAAAAAAACGGGAGGGTGAAAAAGAAAGAAAAGGTGAAAAGAGTAATAGAAGGAAAGAGAGACAGAAAAAGAGGGGGTGGGGGGAAGAAGGTTTTCGTCTCTAGCGTGGTTAACACGTCGAGTTACCGTGCCACTTTAGTTTCCCTGTTTCTCCTCAAGAAACCACCTACGTCGTCCTACAAAACGTCGAAATCCCACCTTTCTCTTCTATTCTCTTTCTTTTCTTTCTTTCTTTTTTTCTGTCTCTCTTTCCTTCTATTACTCTTTTCACCTTTCCTTTCTTTTTCACGCCCCCTTTTTTTCATTTCTCTTCTTTTTATCTTTTTTTCTCTTTCTTTCTTTCTCCTCTTACTCTTATTTCATTTCTATATATCTCATCATGACATGGTCTAATTCCGGAAGTAATTCGTTTATTATTACAAAGCTCATGAGGGTCTGCGATACCGGAACTATTCTAATAAATAAACGTAGAATTTGAGAATATAATAAACAAAACTTCTCTGTCGGATCATTATGGATAAGAAACACACTTTGAATTCCTAGTAGAATAACCAAAGACCGAAAAAATTCTTCGAAAAGTGTTATCAAATAATGAAATCACTTCAATACGAGGACAATTGGAGCAAGTTGATTGAGACGGTTTGTTATTACCCCAATGCCCAAACAGGGTCATCCATTTGTAGGTGTCTACGCTGGCACAATGTTTATGAAACTACATGTCCAGAAAGAACAAAGTTTATGCAACCAAAGGAAGAAAGCACATATTGATTAAATGATGGTATGAAAAATAAACGTCATATTAAACGGAAATTGTATGAAATTATCATTAGTAAAAGGATTTTAAACGATTATTACCAAGGTTACTAAAGATACGTTAATTCAGTCATGCTCCAAAAGAAAAAAACATTACAACACAAACTATATTTTACAACGCCAAAAGAAAATTAAAGCTACCTGACAGTTAGTTGATACGATATCTGGACGAGACGTTCAGAAAGATACTGACATTGATAAAATATATGATCATCATAAGCAAACTGCTAATGGAATTGTGAATGGTTTCAATTCTCGCTACATAAATATGGGTAACCCCAATACTAAAGGTAGTAGATGCGCGGGCTGTCGTTTTAGGAATGATAGGTCTATGATGCTGTATAACGTGGACGCTATAGAAGTCTTTAAGATAATAACTTCGCTAACAGATACTTTATTATTTGGACCAGATGGATTACCAACGAAACTAATAAAGGGTTGCGCAGATATACTCTCCACTCCAATCGCAAATTTGATTAAATCTTTCCTTCGAAACGGGTATATGTCCTAATCATTTAAAGACTGCTACTATAACACCGATATATTGAGAATTACAGACCCATTGCATTAATATCTCACGCTCACGCAGATGAATCTTTCTCTGCTTTTGGGAAAGAGTGATAAAGACGGCTCGATGTTCTTAATGGTCTTCGTTATTAGAATCATTAGGCAAATAAAGAAGTATATATTCATTGACGATAGCGTTATAGATAAGGCGATAGGTTGGATGAAGACGCATCAATTGGAAAATGGATGTTTCGATCTTGTACACCACGCCTTCGACAAAATGGTTTGTATGCTATTTTCAGTTAAAGTAAAATGCCCGCCAATTTGCGTGTTATTTCCAATTTATGAATTTATGTTTCTACCAGACAACACGATAGGGTGTAATTGATTGTTGAAGAAGGAACGCAGGTGATATAACAGAAATTCACGTTATTATTTCAGCAGCATTTACACTATGTATAAACGCTTTACCTATCTACTACTACCATAGAAGATGTAGAATTTATAGCTAATTCCTTTACTCGTGGGAACCATTCCAATATTATTTCGCTTAGCATTAAGCTTTCCCAGTTGATTGTAGTTCTTATAGCTTCTATACTGTTGCTTGAGAATTTGCTTTGCCTTTGCTAACATCAAATCTGCGATACCCGCTACTGTTCAACAAGCAAGTTTATTTGGCCATAATATGTCGAAATTATCATTGATCAATTAGATGCAATCCTCACGTATAATGCTTATATTTTGATGTGTAGGGACTTATCAGTTCGAGAAATCAAACAACAGCCTTGACCTCTTACGTACTAATCAGCTTGTTGGAAATTAATACGAAAATCGACGAGAACGTCTTTGCCAAAGCTAAGGAGTGCATCCTAAACGATAGTACCTCTGACAAATATACGTTAGTGATCAGCTCCTACGCCCTAGGTCTTCTAAATATGGACCAGGCAGTAAAGGAACGCCTAGATAAACTGTTGTAATCAGGTATCGTCCTCGTAGAATTTCACCTCAATCGGATTTAACCGCATGTTCTCTTCGCATTTTCAGAAAAATCGCAACCCGCCAACGTGGAAACCTCGAGTTATGCGCTGATATCGTTACTGCAACAGGATCCAGTTGCGAATCTAGGCACAGGAAGTTCGATTGTGAGATGGTTGCAGACCCAAATGAATCCAAGAGGCGCATTCTACTCTACGACGGTAGGTATCAATAGGAAATCTAGTTTCGTTGTCGAATTATTTGATTATCTTTGATGTGAATAGGATACTGTTGTCGGATTGGATGCCATTTCCCGTTACGAGCTGTTGGTTAAAAAAAACGAACCGAATGTTATAGTTTCACTGGAGACGAAGGCCGATAAGAAAGAGATAGAAATCACTAAGCGAGATGGTTTTAGAACAGATGTATTACCCTTATCTGAGTACCCTAATGGAGTGAAAGCAAAAATAACTGGAGATGGATGCGTTTCCATTCAGGTACGCCTGTCACAGAATCACGTTTTAAAATTTCTTCTTCGTTTATATCTTCTTTTGTTTCTGTGCATTCTAATCTTTGTTCAATCTATTCTGGAAGAGCCTTATTATACTTTTCTCTTCTAATATATATACTTTACTTCTTCACTTGAATTTGTTGTATTTTTATTTCTTTTTCTACTTTATATATGTTTCTATAGTTGCTACTACTAAGAAATGATCTAATCCTATGACTGGTCTTCTATATACCCTTGTGTCTTTTACTTGTCCAGCTAATTTGTTATTCGTAATTATGTAGTCTATTATCGATCTCTGTCCTCTTGCTATCCCAGTGTATTTGAATATATCTTTCTTCCTAAAGAAACTGCTTGTTATGTTTTATTTATTAAGGGCAGCAAAGTCTTGAAGTAGTTTTCCATCCATTTTCCATTAAAATTATTTGATCGTTTTTATTGAATTTATCCATTATAGTCTGTAATTGTTCATAAAAGGCTTTAGATTCGTCAGTTTTTTCTTCTTCAGATGCATAGGTGGTCATCAAAGTCACATTTCCTCTTTCAAAGCTTATTCTTGCTGTGATAATGCGTTCGTTAGTATATTCGTAATTCTTTATGTTATTTCCCCATATTTGTGTATATGTAGTACTATGCTCTTATTTGCCTTTTGTTCTCCCCGTAGTCCACTATAAATCATCATATATTCGTTTACATATTTTGATCCTTTTGTTTTTTCTTTGTTTTAAGTCTAGCTGCAAAGTCAATTTTCATGTGTGCTAGATGTTTGTTGAGCAAATTCCATTTCTTTCAGTGACATTATCCTTAGGTTCCAAGTTGCAAATTTTACTGTTTTGTCAATCGATCTCTTGTCTTTTTTCTTTGCGTTTCTCGACTCCTGTATATCTGTTACTGAGGCTAATTTGCGTACTGCAAGTAATTTAGAATTTTTACGAGGGCTGGTTACTGGCCAGCTGCTCAACCTTCTAACTGTTGGGATCAGGTTCTTATGTTGGGGTTGCCTCCCTTAGCTAAAATGATTCGATTTAAAGTCATCAATGACTTGTTTTTCACCCAATGCATCCATTGCATTGTCCAGGGATTACGCGGGCCATGCCTTCGTGGATGTGGAAGTCGGGCTTGTTGGAGGAGCTGATCACGTTCAGGAGGCATATGCCCGGATTTTATGTGTGCTTATTCGGCATCGTATACTACAGTTGGCACTAGTTTTTAGAAATAAGTATGTCCCTCTGTTGTGAATAATTTGGCAATGCAATCGTCTTCCAGGCGGCAGTTAACTACTATTTAGACACCGCGGCCGCTCTCGACGATCTAAAGCTCGACATAGAATTGAAACCCCTCAATCAGAAGTTCAAGTGCTCCTTCATCGAACTGAAACCGTGCGTGTCCTACACGGGTATCGGCCGATTAAACATGGCCATCGTCAAAGTGAATATGCCATCAGGCTATGCCCCGGATCAGGCATCGTTGTACGCACTTAAAATGGAAAACGATAGCGGTAAGTGATATTGTAAGAATCCATCGTATTCTGCAGCCAATGTAGCAGGTGCCCTGATCGACATATTTACGAATTTCGATGTTTCAATTCATGCTAATCAAGCGAATAATTTTAAGGTGTCAAGAAATTCGAAATACACAGGAATCAAGTCGTCTTCTACCTAACCCAGCTGGGCGGTGACAAGGTGTGTTTGTCTTTTACGATAGAGGAGAATTTGGTCGTGGAAAACGTTGCCAACGCCACTGTTAAGTTTGACGATTATTACAAATCGGAAGTGTCCCTTTCTAAGGTGCGTATTACTTAATAGTATATCACGTTGTAAAGCAGTAAAGACCTATGGCCTAATTATTGTATATTTTGCGTTTTCAGAGTTTCAAACTGGAAGAGTGCGAAGCCAATATTAATGTTCCAGTGTAGTATATCGATGCCAAATATTAATTATATTTGATGTAGTATTTATATGTTTGATATTGTGACATATAGTTCTATTTGATCAAGATTTTAATAAAATGTTTTAAAAATGATTTGAGATTTTGTTCTCTTAATAAATTAAAAATAGCAGTTTTTTCCGAAAAGGAAAAATACCCAAATACACTTGGATTGCAAAAAGAGAGAGGTCGATAACAGACTACATAATTACAAATAACAAATTAGTTGAATAAGTAAAAGACACAAAAGTATATAAAAGGCAAGACATAGAGTTAAATCGTTCCTTAGTAGTAACAACGATAGAAACATATAAAAAGTGAAAAAAAAAACAAAAATACAACGAATTCAAACGAAGTCTTCAAAATATATCTACTTGAAGAGGAAGGTATAAGAGGGCTCTACCAAGATAGATTGAACAAAAGATTACAATGTACAGAAACAAAGGAAGATATAAACTAAGAATGGCAAGCATAATAGAAATGTTGCGAAAAAAGTATCCAGAAGGATCAACGAAGAGTCCTGGAATAGATTTATAAGTAATATCGAAAATGTTACACATGAAAGACAAAATCTGGCTTATAAAGTAATGAAATCATTAAACAATTAGGAAAATGATAAAATACAAATAAACAACATAGACGGAGAGAACTGGATAAAAAATTATGAACAGCTCTGGTACAAGGAAAATACTGACGAAACAATAATACAAGTAGACGTAAAAGGTGTGGATGATATAGACCGATAGATAGAACCGACCGAAGCCTTGAGGCCAACCGAAAACAGAAAAGCGACCTATATGGATGGCACCAACACAGCGCTTTGGAAATACGAACGACTTATACTACACCCAACACCTTTGCATGTATTTAATAAATGTTGTTCGTTAATCAAAAGGGCAATAAGGATAACCCTCAAGATTACAGAAGAATCAGCCTATTAGACATCATTTATAAAATTTACGCCAGATGATTAAACAACGGGTTGAAAATCATAGCAGAAGAAATAATAGAAGAGGAACAAATGGCATTTAGAAAAGGCACATCAACCATAGATGGAATATTGACTCTACAGCAAATTATAGAGAAGTACAAATACAACAGATGTTACGTTCTCCTGGTTTGAAGAACAACGCCGCTGTAGCCTGCTCGTAATTTCCTAAATTACTTGACCAATACTTACTTGTAGAGTATGTTCGCTTATTTACTAAAGGAGAGGTTGTACAGTGAAACTCAATGCGCATGCGCAAAAAAAATATATTTAAAAATGAAATGGTTACACGGTTTCCACTCTTGCCTATATACATGTACGATGTACGTAAGATGTATATATTTGCAATAATTGCAGTTATTCGAGCTCTCTTATACATGTAATGTACATTAGCATTTGTATATGTATTTTCATTGGTAGCAACATAAAGTAATGCCTCAGCATGTACGTTGCAACGCCATGTCTTAATTCTGTTTAAAAGGTTAAACTCTTATATGCTTCCGCTGAAGCTTTGTTAGAGGCATGTACTAATGCCTCTATCTGTTTGCATGCACCACTACCTTTTATAGGAGCCAACCCTATCTATTTCTTAAATTTATAAGCGCACCTCGGTGCTATGCTTATTTATATGTCCCTTTCCGGGAGCCTAATATACTTTCCTTGTTTTAAATTTGCCTAAGGGACTTGGCCCTGTATTATTGGCATGTATTTGTACTTGACCAAATACGTTTGTTATATTCACATTTATAGGGGAACCCACCCTATCTCTTAGAGCTTGAACGCCTGGTCGAGGGCGACAGTAGCGATAATAGCCGATCTCAATACAAAAGTAATGTCACAGCTACCCAGGCGTTCTCGTTTGAAATATTACGATATGTGCAATCTTTAGCTCTGTACTACTGCGCCCCAAAGAAGAGAAAAAGCCAGTAGCCAGCAAATGTGCGAAATGCGCACCGACAAGTAAAACGGGGCGATGAAGCCGACATTACGTAAGGAAAATCGTCCGTGAAACTCGTCCGCTACGACGAGCAACTAAATGAAAAATTTCTAAGTCCCGATACGACAAGGACCGAACAAACGTACAAAAGACAACGGGCGCTGCGGCCGCAACGACCGTCAGCAAGAAGCGGAGTGATCGTACTTGTAGAGGAGGTCTATACATGCGCGCCGACAATCTCACCAAAATAATTTCCGACACAAACTTAACTGAAGACTAAAAATATGTATAGACGACAATGGACACAGTAGCCTCGACGTACGATGATAGAAAATCGAGAATTTATACTTATTAAAAAAAATCTATACATGCGGTCCGACGACGTTACCAAATGACTCCCGCCAGAAATAAATGTATAGACAACGTCCTCGACCATTCCCGCCAAAACTAGAAAATCTTAGAAATCTCTAATAATCTTACGACGACGTTACTGTACACGTTACGACGAGGCACGAAAGGTGACCGAGAGTGCACGATCGCTAATACCTCGACTGTCGCGCGGGAGACGACTGCCTATGCTTGTGTACCTTAAATTTCAAGAAAACTCCCATTACATATCCGACGACGTTGCAGTGAATGATTTCTAATTAGGCAGTTTTAGCTAGCGTAATGCGAATGGCTGACTTGCATACATATACAATGCGTAATGTACATACATATTAAAATAAAATTGGATATAAGAGAGCAAAATAAATAAATATAAGAATGAAAATAAATTAATATTCTAAATGAAAATAATAATGCAACGAAGATAAAATACATAGTAAAAAATTTATAAAATACAAAAAACAATGTTAAGTCCTTAACAACAGAGAAACACACATAGGGTTTATAGATACCGAAAAGGCTCTCGATAATGTAAACGGATGTAAATTATGGGATACGATGAAAGAACAGGGATATCCACATCATTTAATAAGAGCTATACAGGGTTTATACACCAGAATTATAGGCTAGACCAATTAGGCACATACCAACAAATAAAGGAGTTAGACAAAGCTGCTGTGTCCCCAAAATAAGTGGAAGGAACATGTAGAACGGATGTAAGTGATGAGGTAGCCAAAGCAAATAAAAGATGGGTATCGTAATAGTCAAGACAAATTCTTGTTTTCTGCATATCGAGGAGAATATGAATTTTTGGCAATTAAAGTCTAAATCAACACATTTCTTTTTTTACGTAAATATGTTTAATTTCAACGCTTTAATTACAATGAATTGTTTTTTTTTTTCTATTTGGCTTAAAGCAAATAAGTACAATGCATTGTACGTGTCAAATAATTAAACATATTAAAAGGAAAATACAGAAAAAACCTGCTTATATGTTTCAAAAACGTGTCTTTTACAAAAATATATATACGTTGCAACTTATCATTTTTATATTTTCAAAAATAAATTGCCATTAAAAAAACGTACGTTTAACTTTTGCGTGAGAATTACGTCCATAATTAATATTTCAGTTAGAGATCTGAAATTATTTAACAGATTTTCTGATTACAATACGAAGGTGACCTGAAGTGTTTCCGGAATTGGCAAGAGATGACGCATGAAGCTTGAAGTAGATTCATTGGTCCGCAAGAGTAACCTTCTTTTGGCAACTGTCAAAATTTCAGACGTCTACTGTTAATAGTTGTTGCTTAAGAGTGTTTTGTGTAACAAGTCAGGCAGTTTCGCAAAAATGGATAAAATCGAATTATATGCAGTGATAAAACACTTCTGGATGACTGAGAAAACGGCCACAGAAATTCGAAATATTTTGCTAGAGGTTCATGGCGGATGTACTTCATAATTTTCGACCATCAGCTTCTAGGCGAACGAGTTCAAACGTGGCCGCACAAGCAGAAGTGACGAACTACGCAGTGGAAGTTCAAAAACCGATACCAACGATGAAATGGTCGACAAAATCCATGATATCGTGTTAGCCGATCGCCGATTGAACCTGAAAAAGATAGCAAAGACAACAGACATCTCAGAAGAACGCGTTGGCCATATCCCACACGAAATTTTGGGTATGAAAAAGCTGTCGGTTCGACGGGTATCGCGTTTGCTCACACTTGAGCAAAAACAAAATCGGGTGACCGTTTCGGAGGAGTGTCTGGACAGGATCCAACGCAATCCAAGGGATTTCTTCATGCGTTTAACCGTGGATGAAACCTGGATCCATCACTACATACCGGAGACCAAAGAACAGTCGAAGCAGTGGACTTTTCCGGGCGAATCGGCTCCGAAGAAAGCAAAGACTGTTCCATCGACCGAACCATTTTTTTGAATTCCCAAGGTGTGATTCTCATCGACTATCTGCAGAAGGAAAGGACGATCGCGGGGTAATACTACAGCGATTTATTGACCCGATTCGATGAAATATTGAAGAAGAAACGGCCTCAGCGGAAAAAAGTGCTTTCCCACCACGACAGTGCACCGGCTCATTCATCCCGCATCGTCGAGTTTAAATTGGATGAGTTGCGTTACCAATTAGTCTCTCATCCTCCATATTCACCGAACCCAGCCCCCAGTGACCTTTTCCTATCGCCAAACTTGAAAAGATCACTGGAAGAAAAGAGATTTGCTTCAAATGAGAAGGTCATCGCCGCTACAGATAGCTATTCTGTAGACCTCGAAACATCCTACTTTTCCAACGGCTTGGAGAGACTGGAACACCGTTTAAAAAAAAGTATTGATCTTCGAGGAGACTACATCGAAAAATAAAAATAAAAACCCACACTAATATCGTGTTTTTCTTGTCGATTTCGGAAACATTTCAGGTCGCCCTCGTATATTCAGGGTTTCATGTTATTTTGAGGTTTAGTACACACATACTATTCATATTTAAAAATGAAAACAATTAGGACATACTTTAAAATACTGGAACCGTTACCACTAATAATAATAATGGTAATAGCTATAACGAAAACTAGAAAAGTAATGATACGGTTCGTTGACATCCTTAGTTTTTGCTCTAATATATATCCATGCTTTACCTATCGCTGTTAGAGTCAAAGTGATTCTCAGATTATTACATAATGATTATTTCGTAGAAACAACGATACGCGTTTTTAATGTATTCCAAAAATATATAGCTAACATTTACGAAATAAAAAATGAGAAATATGCTGACTATACATTCGTGGAGATGATTTCGGAGAACATATTTATTGGAATCTGTATTGCGGTATCTTCCAAATCTGCCTCTTTTTCTTTCGTCATCTCACTCATTAATGTTTATATTCATGGAATCTGTATGTTTGTTGTCTTATCTCTATGTTTACGACAATAATCTTCAACTAATTGAAAATAATAACTTAATTATACTAAGTAATGTTTATTTATTCTGCTTTATTTATAATTGCTTAAGCTGAATTATGTATCTGCTTGGATTTAACTAGAAAACTGTAAACCTCATTTATAACATCACATAATGCCTCCTCATATTACACCTACGCGTGCCAAGTTTCGATTTACGTCATCTAAATGACGCTAAATACGTCGTCATGGGCATGCGGGAATACCATAGACAAGAATATATATAAAAATAAATTACGGTAAATATGCAGAAATGGTATTTGAGAAATGTACGAATGCTCTTCTCAGAAATACGAATGGATGCTGGATAGATGTAGAGGTTGTATAACTTAGAAATTACCACATCTCATGGAGTTATACGGTGTGATTAAGAAGTACTGATTATTTTGGTACACAGTAATGCATCTCTGTAATAGGAAAATATTTGTTACTTTATTTATTGAGTAGTACAGGTCGTTTAAAATAGCTGTGCCTGTGAGATGCGCAGATGGGGAAGCGGGATGTTACAGTGTGTGAGTGAGATAAGTGGACCACAGCGGCAAAAGTATCTTCCCCAAAACTGAAACATTTTGCCCCCTTTTTACAATAGAATACGAAGGAGGTAAACGCCGTCTAAATGTTGTTTTGTGTGATTAGGCGTATGCGCTTTTTTTGTTAAAAATTTGATGACAGTGCGGTAGTCAATTTTTATTACTTCAGACATTTTCATGCGCTAGTCACGTTGGTTGGCTGGCTACTAAAAACTACTACTCTTGGAACCGTCATATTTATAGCGCATACCTCGCATATGTGCATGCATGCCGTGACGGAGTTTGAACACGCTTGAACCTGTATAAGCCTGCCAGGCCCAGAATTTATGGCGCCTACCTCGTATGTTCGAGAGAGCACAAAGATTGACTACATGTCCTACATTCACGTTTCTCTCTGTTTACTCGCAAGAATCGCGGCTATTTTATTCTCCTGGTGTACACCTCAGCTATAAAAGAAACAATGACAACAATAGTAATACACAGTTTATGTCACAAAACATGTGATAGAAAAATTTTGCTAATAATAATACTAATAATCTTTATTTGTACATCGATAATTATCACTTATAGGACAACATACAAACCATTGGTGCAGTTATATTGATTATATACTACATGTGTAATACCATTTCAAATCAACACACATATACAATACATTTCATAAAAATAAAGATGACCTTAACATAAACAAATATTCTATGAGTATATTCTATTGAAATTGGTGACCATATGGAACATGGACGATTTGGCCAAAATATTTGTATTGTGCCTACACATTACGAGAAAATGAAGCGATCGTGTGTAACGTGATGGTACTCGGATATCGATATAAGCTAATAACGATGGTGAGACTCTATATCATTAGATAGCAGGTTAAACAAAAATCTTGCACTGTTTTTATTGCGACGATCTTCTAATGAATTAAATTTATGTTGCTGCAGCAATGTTACATAATCTGAACCACGATCAGGGTAAGTACCGCTAGCCTTATAGCTAAGGTATTTGAGGAATCGCTTTTGTACACGTTCAATTGAAATCACCTGATACGTGTAGTAAGGATACCAAATTAAATTGACATATTCCAATTTAGATCGAACAAGAGCATAGACTCCCTACCACTGAGATGTCACGAAAGGCGCGACACGTTCTTATTAGAAAACCCAAAGATTTAGATGCAGAAAGACATATAGCAGATGTGTGATCAGAAAAGCTTAGCTTTGTGTCAAAAAGTACTCACAAATCCCTCACTTTTTCTGTTCTTGTTATGAATGTAGAATCAACAGAGTAATTAAAAATGATTGGATTAGAGCGTCTGGTATAAGAGATCACTAAACTTTTGCCAATATTTAGAGATATGCCGTGCAAAGTACACCAATCATTAATAATGGTAAGGTAAGTCTGCAACTCAACACAATCAACTAGAGAATCGATAACATTGTAGATTTTAAGATCATCCGCGTATGCTTAAGCCTCACTTTGCAATATATCGAGCAAATCTTTCAGAAAAATGTTAAATAAGAGTGGTCCGAGATTAGAACTCTGCGCAACTACAGATAGTATTCTGAAGCGAGTGGACGAATAACCATTATAAAAAACTTAACCACTCCTTCCAAAGATGTTAGGTGAAATCAATTTCACCAACTAAGGGCAGAAGCCAATATCTTCCAATTTAGCACAAAGTAAGTTGTGATTAATGCGGTCAAATGCCCTAGCAAAGTCAGTATAGACAACTTCGACTTGTCCTCGCTGGTCCAACGCTCCAGATATATACTGGGTGATATTTGCCATAATAAGAAATGCTGTAAAGGCAATAGGCTGTTTCGACTACATTGTAGCATTTAAAAAGTAGGGGATGAACTGAATGATAATGATAAAAATTAGACAAAAGTAAAAGTAGCAATGTAAGAGTTACAAACATATAATAGCTGTAATTTCGCGAAAAAATAAGACTATTATTTTAAAAATCTAAACATAAAGACAGATACTTAACCTGTTTGATATTAAAAATATAAATATCCTATCAAAGTTAAATTTCAATTAAATATGAGTTAGTAAGCTATAACAAGTTTTTAATGAAATACCGGTTGTTATTACTCGTTAAACAAAATACGGATTAGCATTGATAATATCACGTAGCCTTCTGCGAACTTGTTATTTTAATATTAGGTGAAAATTGTGTAAATAGACAACAGCTACGGTTCGTTTAGCGAAAACCGTTGACGTCTTCACTTCGTTGAACACGCAAATATGTAGCGTTTGGGAAAGTTATGCGATGTAATTGCTGTGAATACCAGCGTCCTTTCATAACGCAAAACTTTATTCCGAAATCTCGATAATTGCCCATTCTTGTAGAACGACGGTAGCAGTAATAGATCAAACAAAAATTTCACATATACGAGAGCGATCTGAAATGTTTCCGGAATCGACAAGAAAAACACGATATTGGTGTGGTTTCTTATTTCTATTTTTCGATGTAGTCTTCTCGAAGATCAATACACTTTTTCAAATGGTGCTCCAGTCTCTTCAAGCCGTTGGAAAAGTAGGATGTTTCGAGGTCTGCAAAATAGCCATCTGTAGCGGCGATGACCTCCTCATCTGAGGCAAATCTCTTTCCTCTCAGTGATTCTTTTAGGTTTGGGAATAGAAAAAAGTCGCTGGGGGCTAGGTCCATTGAATATGGAGGATGAGAGACTAATTCGTAGCGCAACTTATTCAATATGGACACGACGATATGGGATCAATGAGCCGGTGCATTGTCGTGGTGGAAAAACACTTTCTCCGCTGCAAACGAGGCCTTTTCTCCTTCAATACTGCATCGAATCGAGTCAATAAATCCCTGTACTATTGCTCAGTGATCGTCCTTCCCGTCTATAGATAGTCGACGAGGATTACACCTTGGGAATCCCATAAAATGGTCGCCATGACCTTTCCGGTCGATGGAACGGTTTTTGCTTTGTTCGGAGCCGATTCGTCCGGAAAAGTCCACTGCTTCGGCTGTTCCTTAGTCTCCAGTATGTAGTGGTGTATACAAGTCTCATCCACGGTTATAAAGTGCATGAAGAAATCCCTTGGATTGCGTTGGATCCTGAGCAGACACTCCTTCGAAACGGTCACCCGGTTTCTTTTTTGCGACGGTGTGAGCAAACGCGGTAAAATTCTGTGTAGGGTATGGCCAACGCGTGAGATACCTGTTGTCTTTGATATCTATTTAAGCTTCAATCGGCGTCAGCTAACACGACGTCATGAATCTTGTCAACCATTTCATCGTTAATAGCGATTTTTGGGAGTCCACAGCGCTGTTCGTCACTTGTGCTTGTGCGTTTAAACTCGCTTACCAAGAAGCTGATTGTCGAAAGTGATGGAGTACATCCGCCATGAACCTGTAGGAAAATATTTCGAATTTCCTAGAAGTGTTTTAACACTGCACGAAATTCGATTTTATGCATTTTTGCGAAACCGCCTGACTTGCTACACAAAACACATTATTGAACAACAACTATTGATAGTAGACGTCGGAAATTTTGATAGTTGCCATAAAAAAGATTGCCCTTGCCGACCAAAGAATCCACTTCAACCTTCATGCGCCATCTTTTACCGATTCCGGAAACATTTCAGGTCACCATCGTACCGGGTAGAAAATAAACAATTTAGAGAAAGAAATATTTAGAAACAAGTTTTATATGGCTTAAATTATTTTTAAATATACAACATGTTCAGTTTTTCCTGTGCATGTTGCAAATCTATGTTTTAACATGTTGTTGGAGAACCGAATGTTATCGGACACTTATCAAACTGTCTAGTTTCGCCCGAATGTAGTTCTGTCTTCACATTCTTATGACTAGTAATAGTTTGCTCTGTCTTTCTTTTAAATTTATTACCTATAATTTATTTGAAAAAGAGAGAGACAAAATTCTGAACAGACCTCCAGCCCAAATTACGATCTATAAATTTTGGAAATCAGTTTTACGCGGTAAACTTAAATTTGAAGATGTGTCTGAAAAATATAATCTGTACCAAATAATTCTACAATGAAGACAACAGGATGGTAAATGCAGTAGTTACAACCTAATTGAAAGCAATAGCTACAGAATTGTAATTTCAGTACAACTAAAGTTCTTTGAATTTGCATATTACTTACATAATCTATGAGTTTTCAAATTAAACCTCTCAGAAGAACTAATCTATACCGCAAAATAGCTAATGCAATGTAATAATTATGAACAAATGTTAAAGATGTCAAAATCATTGACAATTTACAGCAAAAAGGGCATATTGTACGGTGTGATTTCGCCTTGCTATTAACTAATAAGAAATAACTGTTACTTGGGTCTGTTGAAATTTGTTTCTCTCTTTTTGGAATATACGATAAAGATTCACAGTACGATTTTTACCCTGGTTTGACTGTTATGTGAAATTATGACGTCGAGGTAGTGAGGGGCAATTCTCGTACATAGATACAAAAATAGAATGTTTAGATTTCAAAACAAGAAGTAGAATAGACATAACACAGTACGGATCTGAAGACGTACACACAACTCGAATTTTGCAATTTTCATATTAAATTTAAATTAAACTAAATTAAATTAATAGGTGTGTTTCAATTCTGAAAGTAGACCCACAATAATGTCAATTTTCTTCAATATTTCCTCTATTTACCTAATTTAGATTTTTTTGCGGACAAGAGTACGTGATCAAAAACCAAAATATATGCATTATCAAGAGGAAACGTAACTTTCGGTTAGAAATGCATCCTGTTTCCTTTTCCATGTATCTTATCATTTGTGGTTGTCATTAAGTGTTTTTGAGGTTAGACACCTGAACAAATATACGCAAAAGTTAGATAAATAAAGTTGTATAACCATCAACATGCGTTTTTTTTAAGAAACTCGCAGAATTACGGAAATGCTTATGATCCTAAGGTAGGCGCAAACTCTATCAACGGTGACCAAAATAAATATTGCAGTTATTTACTAACATTCCTTCCTATACATAGACACAAATTCTAACGTTTAATAAATTTTATAAATTGATTATAAATTCGTTAAAATATGCAAACAAAATTCCGAAAGATTATGAAAGCATGCTTATCTTATTTCAATAGAACTGTTGTTTGCAGCTGTTATTAAACAGTTAAATTTTATTCGAAATTTGCAACTATTTACTATAGTATACAGGTTGCGCCAATAGTCAACGCTTGTAAGGGACGTTCCCGAAGATTCAAAAAACTAAACGCTAAAATGTATTGTTCCAAAAGACAATTAAAACGAAGTATTACGGGGTATGAAATAAAAGTAAGAGAAAAAAGAAATAAAAAGAAAAAGGTGGGATCTCACCTTTCTCATTTCTTTTTCCTTCCTTTTTCTCTCCTTCTTTTTCTTTCTTCTGTTTCTCTTCTCTCTTTCCTTCTCTTACACTTTATTTCAACTTTTCTTCTCTTTTCACTCCCTTCTTTCATTTTCTCTTTTACTTCTTTCTTTTTCTTTTTATTTCTTTCTTCTCTTACTCTTATTTCATTTTTATACCTCATCATGACACGGTCTAATTCCGGAAGCAGTTCGCTTATTACTAACTCTGGCCATGAAAGCCTACGTACCCGTTGATAATGATAGTAATGATAATATTTATTCTGCCAAACAGATGATCTACATACATTTGAACTTAATACACCATCCATCTCTTGATCCTTCGGCCAGCAAATCTGCATCGTTGTCACAAGGATGCGGTTTTGCATTATCTTGTTGAACGTGAATTGTCTTTACTTTATGCGCTTTTAGAAATTTGGACCTAAACGTTATCGGTAATCACCTTTTTGCATTCTGCTGCGTTAATAGACTCAATGTTTTTGGTCACCATTGTTCCTCTTGCCTATTTTGCCGTTGTTTTCTGGCACTGTCATGGAGTGGTCTGGCCACTGCAGCTATAAACATAATTTTAGTTACGAACCGTTTGCTTTTACAGTGCCTTTCTGGTTTTGGATCGTCCAGCGTGATGTAGTATGACCTTTTAACTTCCGATAAGTAAAACGACTTTTTGTCTATATGTGCACTACCGTCCATATTAGTTCGGATACCCAGTAAAATGTTGTAAACTCTACTAAAAGATAATAAAGCCAAGTATGTATCCTTAACATGTGCTGTTGCGTTAATCTAGACGGTGTTCGTTTCTAAAGATTTGCAAACATGCGAAAAGTATAATAACTATTGCTAAATCCTTCTCTAATTTTAGAATATTAAGTATTTCACCATGATGGATAATTTTCCTACAATCTAACCATCAAAATCTTCAGTTGCATACGCATTTTAACATAATTTAGATGACTTCGATTTTTCGCAAAAAACATAACATTTCGTCGAAATTTCGCTCATCTTGGATTTGGTTCAACGCTCACCGAATGCTATCACCAATTATACAGAATACGATTCTAACACCAAAATTGGCAGGGAGGACTAATCTAGACGGTATTCGTTTCTAAAGATTTGAAAACATGTGTAAATCAACATCAAAATCTTCGGAAATTCTTCCTTTAATCAACTTTAATCAGGTTCACCCAAAAAAATACGCTCTTAATACTAATACACGCACAGGTTTATTTAGAAATTAATGCATTTATTAATACCCAATACACTTTCGGGTGGCCTGCTCCCACCTCAAACAGTATTGTAAATTTATTACATCCAATATTATCCCAAAAATAATCCTGTTTGTGGCGATGAGGATGAGGCTTATTCTGAAAATTACTATTTTGGATCATAAAATATAATAGGTTTTTAATCATTTTCTAATCAATATTCTTGGAAGTTTGCCTGTACAATTAATAAGCAGTAAACTTCATAAAGGACCTCATATAAATATTATTTATATTTAAAACAATTCTATCATGTTTTGGTAGAGTTTGCAACATTTTACTGAGTGCCCGAAGTAATATGGACGGTAGTGTACTTGCCAAAGGTCTTTTTCAATACTACCAAAGGCATTACGATGGATCGATATCATATTTTCCATCATCTGCCTCTTTTCAAGTTTAACAATTTCCAACGAATTTTAAAGTACATTGTTTAGTATAAGCAGCATACAGCTAAGTAAACGAGATAATAATGAGAAAAATGATAAATAGAAGACCAGAAATATGCATTTACTTCAACAGGCAAGCTAGAAGCAACGCGACCTTGCCGGTAAAGGTCATCGTAAAAACCAACAGAAATGAAATCACATGTATATAGATATAGGCGCATATATATACGCTTGAACCAGTAAGAATCTCTTGGAGAAGAGATTCGGCTCCGGTCAAAAGGTATCGAGTGTGACGGTTATGTTTTTGTGCTGTGCCAAGAGAATCGCATTCAACTTTTAACTTTTTAAAAATTTAATTGCAAGCCGCGAAACATTCAAAATGCGGTTTGCCTTAATTTATTGTATATTCTACACGGTGTATTGTTGTTACGGTTCAGAGGAAAGGTATTTAACATCTATTATTTGCTTCCAATTCAATTATTTCAATTTTTTTACCTCCAGTAAGGATCCGTTGTGTAAAAAGAATGGCTATGCGTTCTATTATCCTTTAAATATGAACGTCAATCAAACGGTGAAAGTTTGTCTTGCCATCAATAAGCGTTTGCTTCCAGCGATTGTGAGAATCGAATTTGCGAATGCTACTTGCCAGAGAACCACCTGTGAACCCCATACTGTTACCGCAGGTAAGGAATGCAATGTAGACGAAGTTTTTCACGCAAATGTCTTCATCCACCTTTTTCATCCGCATCGAATAAGAAATCTTTATTGAGACATGATTTTTAAATTCGCAGAAACTATTTATAGCGAATAGCCTTAAATTATATTAAATTATTTATAAAACAAATCTTCGATATAAAGAAAAAAATCTTGTTTCTTGTAAGTTAAGCGATAACCTAATGAGGTCCGGTTGACCTAAGTGCAGCTGGTAATTGAAAACTCTGTTTATATTTGTTAAAATACTTGTTATTATCACTATGGAGCATGACCACTTACTAGAGGTGGGGACCTGCTTGCTGAATAATATTTACCAAATTATATATACAATATAAATGCCTTGGTATCTATTAGAATGCATTGCTGAGTTAACTGACCACTCAAATTCCAAATCGAATCGATAATTATATGATCAATGATTGCTACAACTGATTTTGTAGCACATATTATAATGTTGGATAACACCGACGATGAGGTAAGTTCATTGTTAGATAGCGAAAGTCATGCACACGTATTTGATCATTGAAACTTCAAATTGTACAGTGAAATTTTTACATTACTAAACGATGAGCTCATTGTCGGATTGGCAGAGGTCAAGGTTCAAACGAACTTTAATTTATAAATACTGAAAAAAGGTAATCAATATTTTGCAGGAAAAGATTAAAAATTACAAAAAAGAACTACAAATATTTTATAAGAAGTTACAGATATTTTGGGAAAAAATTGAATTGTAAATATTTTACGGAAAAAAAATATTGTACGGGAAATAATTGAAAATTAAAAAAAAGACGAATATTCTCCAGAAAAAAAAACTCAAAAAATTATGAAATTACAAATATTTTGCAAGAAATAAAGTTGAGGTGTTTTACGAAAGAAATTGTCATTTTTAGAAAAAAAGTTATCGATATTTTGAAAAAAGTTTTAGAAAATTATAAATATTTACAAAACGAAAAAATTAAAATCGGAAATATCTTTCAAAAAAAGTATAAAATTACAATGTTTAACAAACCACAAATATTTTGCAGTACTCAGTAAAAATATTTGAATATCTTGTAGGAAAAGAATCAAAAAATTCAAAAAAATATGAAATTACAAATATTTTGCAAAAAATAAAGTTAGACGTGTTTTGCGAGAGAAATTGACATAAATACTTTAGAAAAAAGTTATTGATATTTTAAAATGTTTTAGAAAATTATAAATATATATTATAAAAACAAAAAATTAAAGTTAGATATATGTTCCAACGAAGTATAAAATTACAAATCACAAATATTTTGCAATATTTGATAAAAACATTTGGATACTTTATAAGAAAAAAATTAAAAAATTCAAAAAAATTTATAAAATTACGTAATAATAAGTATTTTGTAAAAAAATAAAGTTATGTTTCACAAAAGAAATTGACATGAATATTTTGGGAGAAGACTATGAATATTGCAGAAAAAGCAATTGAAATTACAAAAGCTATAAAATGATAAATATATTCTAAGAAAATACAAGATTGCAAATGTTTCGGAAACAAAAAAAGTAACTATAAAGTTTTCTCAAAAAAAACTGAGTCACACTGGTCAACAAATAATTTTTTTCTGTGAGTAAGATCTGATACCTGCTATAAAATTGAAATGCATATATTTCGCGAAAAAAAATAAAGAGGAATGATAATAAATTTTCCAGAAAAATAAACTCAAAAATTACGAAATTGTAAGTATAAGATAGTCTATTGCAAGAAAAAAAGTAAAAAAATTCAAAAAATAATGTTATAAATGTTCTGCTAAAGAAATTCGCGCATATATTTTAGAAAGAATGTTATCGATATTTTAAAATAAATTAAAAAAAAATCGTAAATATCTTCCAGAAAAAATATCACATTTCAAATGTTTAACAAACGACAAATATTTTGCAATAGTCAGTAAAAATATTTAAATATTTTTCAAGAAAAGCTACAAGTACAAAAAAATAAAATCGAAACTAGGGATATTTTCTAAAAGGAAAATATTATAAAATTGCAAATGTTTTGCAAAAGTATTTTACAAAAATAATTCGCAAGATATTTTGTAAGGGCATTAATAAATCGTGTCAAGGAAAATTGAAAATTATAAGAATAACATTGTAAATTCCAAAATTAAATTCTATGCGACGAATAGACCGTTTGCATTGCTTTAGTGATCCTGATAAGCTCGATGTCACCAAAGGTCGCTACATTATCTGTAGTTCCTTTTCATTGTCCTTTTAATAACACTAATCTATACCACCACCCATAACAGAATAGACACTTTAAATTTTAACAACATATTTTAAAAAGAAGCACTTTTATTCATGTAATAATACTATAAGAATGCACACAATTTACTAATTAAAGAACAAAGTTGATAAATAACGAAACTGGAATATTACTTTTCAAAATCTTGCAAACAATACCAGGTATAGATATTTTAAGTAATGTACGGGTAGAAATTTTATGACACTATAAACGAAACTCGAAAAATTGACTGAGTTCTTAAATGAGATGGTATTTACCCCATAAAGCATGCATAAATGACATTAACGGTGAGTTTAGTTTACTCTTTGATATACGTGTAGTTCGATATTGTTATTTGTTTGTGCGAATAATAAGTATGTTGAAACACGATTAGCAATATTAACGCTATATCAAGAAGGATATTCTGTACGGAATATTTTCTAGCGACTTAATGTAAAAAAATCCACAATAATTGCCCGCCGCTTCAAACAAAGTGGTACACTTGCTAGCAAAAATCCTCTAGGACGTTCTCGAGACTCAATATCTAGGGACGACAATGAACGCATAAAATTGCTTAGTAAGACAAATAGAAGATTAACGGCACCTGAAATTATGGTGGAAATGAATCGGGCTAGAAACAGGAAGATATCTGTTAGCACAAAAACGTTCTAGTACGCTAACACTCACAAACACTTAAAGATAGAATAACAGGGTAACATATTGTGGAGTTGGACTTATCAAATATTAAGTGCTTGGTCAAAGCAGCAGAATATTTGTCAGGCCCTCAAAAGTCGAGAAAATGATTCCTGAGTGCATTACACCAACATAGAGAAAGATGGTGGTTCCATTCTTGTATGGGGTTGTTTTCTATTAACTGGAACAAGGAACTTTGCGAGAATTGATGCGGACCATCCGGATTGCGCTTAATAGGCAACAATTTTGAGTTGATGCACGATAACGATACGAAACATACGTCGTTGTTATGCAAAGAACTACCTGACTGACGCAGGGAATGAAGAAATATTAAAAATAATGACTTGGCCTCCTCAGAGTCTGGATCTTCATCCGATAGAGTTTCTGTAGGACGAATTGAACAGACGAATTAGAAGAGAATGTCCAACGTCCAAAACCTATCTCTGGAAGGTATTGCAGAGTGAGTGGAATAATATTCCTCAAGATACACTGAAGAAATTGGTAGAAAGAGTGCCACGAATTGTGAGAGCAGTTATTAAATCAAGGTGTGGTTTTTTTTGATGAGAAGAGAACATTTGTATAATTTGTGTAATTTTGCATGAAATTGGAAGTATCCATAGTATTACGAGTGGTAGTGCATATCTCGCTGTTACTCCGAACATTATTAAATGCATTAAAAATAATCTATACGCAAAGGGCAACCATTACAAGTTTTAAGGCTTAAATAGGTTGCAAACAGTTATCAAATGCGCTTTAAACAGAATGGTAGAACAATCTACGGAAACGTAATGGAAAACATTCGGGAAATGTACCCTGTTAAAAATATAAAAATCGTATCAGAAATAAAAAAAAACGCCCTCGTTCTAATGATATATTCCAAAAGTTGTATTCTGCTAATAAAATATTTCCAGGAGTTTGTAATTCACAGGTATAGCAGTAAACTCCAGGAGTTTGTAAGGAAAACATCGCTTACCTTTAACGATAAGTAAATATTGATACTAAAATTAATTTTGTTAGCAGATAAAAAGCGTGACTCACGTTTGTGTGTGGTTTGTAGTGCTTGCATAGTGTGACCATGAAAATCGTATGCATATACAAAACGTTTACCTATTATGTAAGAGATGGGTAATCACTTTAATATTGGGCTGTTTTTTTTTTTGCTTACATTAGTGTAATAATAGATATGTTATATGCGACGTGCTTGATTATAATTTTACTAATTTACATACGTGTGAACGAGAATGTCCAGTTATCCTTTGTAATGATTGGAGGAGCTCGATTCGTCGGCGTACCAGAGGCGTCACTTTCGGGTCAAATAAAACCAGTAAGACAATAATAATAATAAGCACGTACTTATACATTATCCAACGTACTCCGTAAATAAGTACACTTTTTGTTGGCTTACTATGTGAAGTTTACGATCGAAAAGGCTATGTTAGAAGTACAAAGTGCAAGTCAAATTTGTTGCGAATGCAATTAAGATTTTGTGTTTCCCGCTATGTATGTTAGATACAGTACTAGTTGATAGAGCTGATGTATAGTAATTTCGATTGAGTCGGCCGATATTTGGAAATCCATATTGAACAATAGTCGGAGAAGTAAAACTCAATTTACAAAATTTCCAATATATTTAAGACAGTATTAATGTGACATTTTCGCTATCACTGTAGCTTCATCGGATATTCTACTCCTACTGAACAAAACCTTATTTACACTCAAACTTAAGATACCCTTATCTTAGGCTAATTAAGGATAATGTGTGCATAATGGGCTGATTATGTCTCTAAATTCTTAGTACTAGAGTTCACAAACAAATTCAGCAAAGGTGAATTATTCAAGTCTATTTGATCATTTACTAGTCTATCTGGATATTTAAGTTTATTTACCTCTAGGGATTCGAGTAAGTTTAATTTTTGACCATCACTTTCGGAAAGTAAAATTTCAAAATTATTATTGAAATTATGGTTATTTTCCAGTAAATAAAAAAATCTTTATTCTTATGTACATAGCACATGACGTGTTCGTGTATTCTTTTTCAAAACTCCACCTGTTTGGCCGATATACGTTTTTGGGCAAAACAGTTAGTTTATAATTTCCCGATTTTTTTCCTTTGTTTATTTTTGATTCATTGTCATGCAAGCATAAAATATACAAATAAGGGCTTCCCAGAAGTGCAACATATCAAGTTGCTTAACTTTCGTTATGCACATTTGACTTTTTGTAAGATAATCACTTTATAGTTATAAAAAGTATGTCTTCATATGACAATAATAATGTTTCAAATGCAGAGAACGATAATTCTTAGTTTTATTTTGATATTTTTGTTAATTCCTTAAAAAGTTTTTTGTAGAGTTGTTTAAATTTTGCCCAGTAGTGTATATACTCCAAAATACCTACTTTTTTAATGCTGTTAGGAATATGTTCTTCACATAAAATACATTCAAATTATTACAGGATAATAATAGAATTGTCTGCAAAATAACACTATAGGCATGTTATATGTCCAGCCGAGGTCCATATCAATTTGTATAATGTAGATCATTGTTTTTTTGTGGAACTGAATTGATACGTTTTCAAGCATGGTTTTTGCTTAAAGGCGTGTCATAAGTAAGATTTACATTGACCCATTTTTTTTCTTTTGTGCGTCCGTTGGTTATGCATATCACCATCTAAATAAAACATTGATCCACTTTCTTTTCCACCTAATTGACACACCTTTTGGTACACCCACATTGACAATGACATTAAAAATTACACGGTGTAAGGTTCGTCTCAATGTATAGTGTTGAATCGTAAATGGACCTGCCAAATCTGTCGGATTACCATAGTCGTCCGCATCATCAAATAACATTGAGCAAACTTTTATATTACTCAACATTTGCCAGCGTAAATTTTCAACTCCATACGTATAATCTCTTCTCATTTTCAGATTTTTCATGTTGGGAAATTACGGCGCCCGATCAACCTGTTAAGACATTTACCGTCGACATCGAGACCAGCGACAAAGATGTCAGATTCAAGGAGGAAAATTTAGTTCAGGTTGGGGAAGATACGGCGCGATTTATACTTGAAACCGACAGGAACACTTACAAAATGGGAGACACGGTTAAAATTAGGATATTGGCGATTGGCTTCGATCTGAAACCGATCAAGGATTTAAAGGTAGGAATTGTCCTGAATCTCGCCTGTTTAAGTTTAATGTACGATGTACTTTTAGATATCTTCGCTTCAAGTAAGAACTCCTTATCCCACTTGGGCGGTTGTTAAAGAATGGGAAAACATCTCGAGTGATTTGGGTCTGGTGCATCTTGAATTCAAACTAGCACCTGATACTCCCGAGGTAAACTCACAATTTGACAAGTTTAGGGTGATGAATTTTTAAATGTAAGATTAGATATTTGAAAAGAGGTATTCATGAAATCAAATTATGCAAAATTTCTGTTGAAAGTGACACTTTTCGTAGCCCGTTTAAAGTTTAGAAAATGGCTAAATCTTTTAAACGTTCTAGTATTTAAATGGCTTCAGAATGTATCCATAATTAGAAAGAACTCATGGTTAGCCATTATATATATGTATGTTATATATCACTGATATCTAGATCAATCTTCAAACTAAGACATTTGAGAGCCATAGTAAATTACGAGGTTATGAGACCGATATACATATCAAACATTGAATCACTTAAGCTAGTGTATGGGCCCTAGCAGTTTCGTAGAAAGCGTACTTTTATGCCAAAAGAGAGCTATCCGTGTAATGGCGGGGATCTCGCAGCAAACGTCGTGTCGACCATACTTTAAACCAAGAATGGTCAACCAACGACATGTTATGGGTCAAACCTTAGTGTGCAAATACGTTCGCACACCCCATTTAAAAGTAGTGCATTTTAAAGTAGTGTTCATAATTTTTAGCGATAGATATCAGACATGAAATAATACGACAATGTTATTATAATGCAATTTATTAAAATAAGAAAATGAAATGAAAAAGATAGGTACAACATTATAATTAAATCGTGAAATTTGGAATTATTACAAACTACGAAAGTTAAATAGCGACAACGAAATCAATGAAACACTTGAGCTTGAATTTGGGAAACTAATCGATCGATGTTTAGATTAATTCCACTGATGCAAAGACGTAAAGAATTTTCCAAATTATCGTCAGTCAGCCTTGTAAGATGTTTTGATTTATTAACTTTCATCATTGAAAAGAACTGTTCTCATTTAAAAGTACTGCCAAACACACAAATCAATCTTCTTGCGAATTTTCTAAACTGCGGAAAATGGTCTCTTCGAGGTATTTTTTGTAGAAATTCCACAACTCTACGTCTTCAAATTTAGATTTTAGGAGTGAGTTTTCTTAAAGCTCAGTCAACTCCATTTGCAAGTGTATTGGAGCATTTTGTACATTATTTCTTGTTGGAGTAACAAATAAATTGAAACTGTCTTCCATGTTTTTAAAATCGCTAAATCTATTCCAAAATTGCTCCAACAGTAACTTGAGTTCTTAAGCATATTGAGCATAATCCGTATTTTTATACGTAGAGAGCGTCGTGAAATGGTAACTGTTACCAGACAGCATCTGTGCCTCCCACAAGCGGATTTTGTTCTGAAACGCTTTCAAACGGCTGTACAAATCATTTACTAACTGGCCTTGTTTTTGAAGTTTCAAATTTAAATCATTCAAGTGGCCTGTAAGGTTGATCAGAAATGCTAAGTCACATATCCATTTTGGGTCACTCAATTCAAATAGTGGTTTATCTTTTATTTGGATAAAATCTGCTACCTCATTTCTAAGCTCGTAAATCCGTTTCAGCATTTTCCATTTGCTTAGCCATCTGACTTCACAATAATTTGTTACGTTCTCATACTCGGCTAATATTTCATCCAAAAACGCCTTGAACTGACGATGGTTAAGCCATTGGGATCGAATAAAATCGATGGTTTTTACTACCACATTCATAACATTCTGGAGTCGAATGGACTTAGAACACAAGTTCTGTTGGTGGATAATGCAATTAAGGACTATCAAATCACCTTTTTGCACATTTAAGTCGGTTGCTTTTTCATACAAAATTCCGATGAAACCTTTACGTAAACCGACCGTAGAAGGTGCACCATCTGTGCATACACCAACTAATTTTGACCATGGCAAGCCAAAACTTGTAAATACCTTTTGAACTTAATTAAAAATGGGCTCTCCTGTAGCGGTTTCTTTTAGCGTCTGTAAAGCAAGCAATTTCTCAGTAACAGTGAATTCTTTATCAACACCTCCAATAAATATAGCCAGTTGAGCTGTGTCAGACAAATCGGTGCTCTCGTCTAATGCTATAGAAAATGACTCAAAACCAGCGATACACAATATCATTAGCCATCATTGTTATACGTCAGGCAACAGTTCGCCTTGACAAACTAATTTTTTTAAATTCATTTTTCCTTCGGCAAATGGTTTTAATGATTTTGCCAATTTTGAACTTATTACAAAACTAGCTTTCACAACATTATGAAGTTATGTTCTTTGTTTATAAAAAATTTGCTGCTGTTTTTCCAAATTTGCGGTAAGCTTCTGGATATTGTCTTTTCTTGTTTGTCCTGTCAGTCTTTTATTGAATTCTTTCATCACTAAAATGAATTCATTACATAGCAAACAAATAGGCTCATCATTGTGCAAGATAAAAAAGAATTCAAAATATCTCGGGGGCCGGATCAAATCTTACAGGAGGCTGGGTCCGGTCCGCGGGCGGATTGTTGCCCACATATGCTTTAACAATTTAAGCTTTTAACAATTATAGCGATCTACATATTAGAGGCCGTAGTATAAGTACATAAATACATAAAAACAAGCATAACCTAAGAGCTCAGAACAACCCGGATCATAACTATTATATACGAAATGAAAATATACGGTTTTAAGGATTTTCATTTCCTTTAAACTTTCCCATATCTCTCTTTTATCTATGCTATCAATGGCTGCTTTCAGATCGATGAATACTACAAACATTTCCTCTCCTTCTGCAATTTTTCTTTCTATCAAGTTCTTCGTTATATGGATATTGTCTTTCGTTTGTCTTTTCGGCCTGAAAGCTGCCTGTTCTTCCTCTAGTCTTTGTTCCACACAAACTCTTAATTTTTTTTCAGCATTCTTGTGTATAGTTTGTAACTTTCCTCTGCTAAACATATAGCTCCACAGTTTTCACATTGGATTTGTTTTTCTTTCTTATAAATCTGGATTATTAGATTATTTTCCTATTCCATTGATATTTTCTGTTCCTTCCATATTGCTTTTAATATCCTTCCTATCCTAGCCATTTGATCATTTCTGGTAATATGCCATCATCTTCACCTGCTTTTCCTACCTTAATTTTTTTGTATGGCTTCTTCCACTTCTTTTTTCGTTATTTCTTGCTGTTGGTTTAGTTCTTTTCTGTTCTGTAGTTATTGTGTTAAATTTGCCTTCATAGTATTCTATCCATATTTCTAGTATGTCTCTTGTTCCTGTATGTAATCGATTATTTTTATCTTTTATTGCTTTTATTTCCTTCACTTTGGTTCCTCTTAATTTCTTTATTCTTTCCACAAATTCATTTTCTTTATATGTTTATTAAACTTTCTTTTTCCGCATATTTTTTTCTGGTATCTTTGCTTACTTTTTCTTTAAGGTCATCCACCTCTCTTTTATGGTCCATTCTGTTTTTTCAATGTCTAGTCTTCTAAATGTCTAGTCTTCTAAATGTTTTCTTTGTTTCTTGTTGCATACATATATTAGTTAGATCAGTCATATTTTATTCAGCAGAAAAAATTATTTATTGCCCAGCGTAATAACTCACTAATCCAACATTTTCACTGGCTTATCATGAATACCTCTTATTTCATCCATAACTTCTGACATCACCTAAGCTATTACGTTCGAAAAACAATTATAGTGGTCCTTATATCTCCCAAACTGATTAATTTCTCCCCAAATAATAGGGTTTCTGGCAAATTAGCGGCGATGGAGTATATGGCAGCTTTGAAGTAAAGAAATACATATTACCTCGTTTCCAAGCTACCATAACTGGACCGGATAGGATCTACAACGGAACTCAAAGTGTATCCTATACCGTTTGTGGAACATATTCCTATGGTAAGAAGGTAAAAGGTGTCGCTCTGTTAACGGCTAAATCTACATACAGTTATGGGAAGGAACCAATAACGTACAAGCAAGTCCAGAATGTAAGTATTAACGATCAGATCTTCCTAGCTGAGTATCTGTTATAATCCATTAATATCTTAGTTGAGAGGAGGTTGCGTCAAGTTCGAGATATTCAGGGAGGATCTCGGTTTAGACAAGAATAGAATATGGTCGATAGAATTGACAGCGGCGGTGACAGAGGATGGTACGGAACTGGTGGAATCTGCAAATAAATACGCCTATATCAATAACGAACCGTACTCGTTCAGTTGGAACTACAAAAATCGCTTTGTTAAACCGAAATTACCGTATAAAGGTGAAATTTCGGTGAAAGATATTGAAGTTCCTTTAAGCAAATCTAAGGTTACGGTATGCTACAAGCTTCGAGATTCCAACACGACTAATGCATGCACCAATTTTACGTTGGGATCCGATGATAAGCTTCAATTTATCATACCGCCTCTCAACGACGTACCGGAAAAAGATAGAGTTGAGATTAAAGTAAGACATTTTCAATTTTCTTTTTTTTAATATAAGAGCTATGTCTTAAGATTAATGTGAATGGTTTCTTGTAAAATGTTTAATATACAATTTGGTATTGTCTCCTTTGCAATGCACATAGCGTCCCCAGCGAGTTTTCTATTCCTGGTGACAATTCTGGAAGTCTTATTCCGTTAGGCGGTTTAAAATAATTATTTACAATTGGTGAAATACATTACAAAAGTAAAACAAGACTAATTTGAACAGGTATTGTGAATTCTAATCAGATAAAATTACAGCGGTTACATATTTAACATCACAATGAAAACGATGCACCTACAATAATAGTGAATTGATTATTTTTAAGAGTTAAAAAAGAAACAATTAATATTTAGTTGGGTTTCCTTTAGATTTTCTAATTAATTGTAATGTATTTGGAACAGATTGTACTAATTTATGCCTATAATCTGGCGAAATACTGTTCCACTCTTGTAACAAAACAACTTTTAGGTAATTCCTATTGGATATTCGATGATTACTCACTTTTGTTTCAAAAATAAGCCCCAAATTTTCGATAATATTTCTATTAGGTGATTGAGCTGGAGTTTTCACCGTACTGTGGCAGTTATTTAACAACCATTCCTGGACCACACGTGAAGAATGTTTCGGGTTGCCCTGGTAAAATCGAAAATCATCTTCTGTGTTAAGTTTCCTGGCATTAGACACTAAATTCTGTTTAAGGATGTTTAAGTACATAAACTTATGTTATCCATAGCACCTTCAACAAAATGAAGATTTCCAACACCAGCAGCAGAAACACAGCCCTAGACCGCTATATGCCCACTTCCATGTTTGACAGTTAGTTTCGAATGTTGCGGTTTTAATTCTCCAGAAGTCGAAATCTTTATTTTGATTCTATAATGCAAACTGTAAGCGACTTCCTTTATCCTTCTGGTTTATAAACGGTTTTTTCCTGGCTATTCGTCCGTGCAAATTGGAATACCTTAGAATTCTTCTAACTGCTTCTCCATTTACGGTATTTCCCAGAACACGTTTCACCTCCAGGGTTAACTTAAAAGTACTTAACACTGGATTATTTCTGGATTGTCTAATAATCCACCACTCCTCATGTTCGTTAAATATTTCGTCTTGGACTTATTTTACATTTGTTCTTCACTCTGTTTTTGCGATTATATCGCAGAATAATATGCTGTATCACGGATGCACTTCTATTTAATATTTTTGTAATTTTCCGTTGAATTTTGTTTCTCTTATGGTGAAAAATTACTAATGCTCGCTCTTCCAACGTTGTCTTTCAACCCATGTTGAACTATTCTAAATTATAAGCTGCTTGTGATAAAATCGCACTTCACAGTTGTAACAGATGGAGAGGTAAAGTACACGTGCATCTACGGACTTTCCCTATTCGTATAAAAATTGTGTACTGGCTTGCATCATTTTCAATATGATATGTAACACCTGTGATGTTATCTGGTTAGAATTTGTAATACTTATTCGAATTAGATTTGTTTTACTTTTGTAATGTATTTCAAGAATGGTAGATACTTTCCCTAAATAATTACTTTTCAGCTTCTTACTAAATTATATACCACCGCATCATTTTCACTCTGAGCCACTGTACTTGTTCCATTGTATCTGTCCACTGTATAAGCTATTCCAGCGAACTAGTGCATAACTCCACTATCTAGTCATAAATAAAATTATTCCATCCTATGCCAATTGAGCTCAAAACTATGACAATTTTATACTTAGGCCAGTATTATCGATCACCCCCTAACGTACACACCGACATACTATCTCGAAGTTTGGCATTCGAAGAGCAAGAACGGAATCAAAATCATAGACAAGAAACAAGATTCAGTAGACTGCGAATCAAACCTCGAATACGTGATCTTGTACAATTCCGGACGGTTTGCCGACGACGAAGAAGTGGAATTCAAGTATATCGTAAGCATCTTAATCTGATAGGTATTCCCTTTCGATAGTAGTTTAATTCGCTTTTGCAGCTAACGTCCAGAGGTGATATTTTGAATACGGGTAGCGTTATAGAGAAACCCAAAAAGAAATCGTTGGTCCTGAATGAATTCGAGAACATTGTCGGAGGGGATGACTACAATGCGGAAGGGAATCCAGTCGATAAGTTCAAGTTGAAGTTCAAGCTGGATAAGGAAGTCTACACGAACGCGAAGCTAGTGGTTTATTATGATTACGACGGGGAAGTGATATCCGACATTCTGGATGTGGATATTAATAGATGTGCTCCTAATCCGGTAAGTATTTGTATAGATATACAAAGGTGGACCTTCATGCTGTATCCCTGACCCCCTTACAGTAAAACTACAGCGGCATTATATTTTTTATTTTTCGATATAGTATCTCTCTACACTAATGCGCTTGGTCCATCGGTGTTCCAACATCTTAATAGCCTCTTGCAAACTTCCTCTATATAGCTTGCATCCCTTCATAATTACTGGAAAATTTGCTCCGGGTAAGATTTCTGGAGTTAAAATCCTTCGCTCTTAGAAGTCGTACATGCGATAGACGGTCGAACAATTAGATCATTCAGAAGGTGTTCCAAATCTATAAAGGTTATTGTAAAAAAATCCATGGATATGGATATTTACGTACTTGGATGGTAGGACAAAATAGGTCGGAATTTATTATAATCTTACTTCTTGGGGACTCCAAAACAATATCCTTAGCTAACTTGATGTTCCACCATACGTTATTGTTTTCCAAAGAACCTCAAAATCTACTTATGTTAGCAAATGTAATATTTTAATTAAGAAATACGTCGGCATATGTGAAGTTTTCATAAAATATTGTCCATATTATGTCGTGATATTCATTATATTGTAGCAATTCTTGTCTATAATGTTAAAAGAAATACTAAAATTATTGGAAAATGGTAATGGTTTATAATGCGTAGTATAACCCTACGGGAAACAATACTGTGGGTTCCCTATGTAAGTTCTTGGAATTTAGGTATAATTTCTTTATTTCCCCACTCCATTTATGGAGTATATACTACACCTTGGATACAGTCTAGAATTTAAGAATTGAATGATTATGAAAGCCACTCTTCCGATAAAAGAGGCTACAAAAGGATGTATCAAAAGATGTTTCATGACTGAATTAGGTATAAAAATTGATTTCGTAAAGCAAGGATATGGTTCCACTAGAATATCTTTCCGAAACACAAATTAATGAAAACTTAATTTGTCGACTAGGAGTCATATTGGATGTAATTAATATCAGCTCTTCAATTGACTCGTCAAGTTTCGATTGTATACAAGAGATCCCCTCTAAGTTAGCAATACAACTGTACCCGTGGTATTATATGACTTTAGCAGTCCACAAAATCTTAATTCACTGAGCTGAAATTGTAACAGCTACAGCATTGCCGATTGGGTTATTGCTAGAAGAAACACAAAAGACCAAATATAATGACTACAAATATTCTAGACTTCACTTCACAAGGAAATGTTTCCGTACATCCACAAACGAGAATGTATTTCATAAGATACCCGAGTCGTCAGATCCCTATACTACACACCTGAGCTCTAAGTCAAAGAAGAAATACCTTCCCAATAGTGAAGAAGCCCTTGAATTAATGTTGCCTTAGTAAGTGTTTGGCGAAATTATTAGTAGGTACCCGTTCTCTAGATATTGATTTTTTTCTTTTCGAGCATTTGACCCAACTGTGCGCCATCCTTTGAATTGATTTTTGGTCTCAAGATTGAAATAAGGAATCGTGATTATCCGTTGCCAAAATTCATCATCGTAACGCTAACAGCTCTTGAAGTTTTTACTCCGGTTCAACAGCCTCGGTACCCAGAGAGCTGAATCTTTGCTTACACCTAAATAATCACGTAAATGTCATGAACGTATTTGGTGGTATTTATGGTCACACAAACGGTGCTACGAAAATGCGTCTATATCGGTCGAACATTTGAATCGGATGATATTGCACTGGATAGCTGCATATGTCAAGACTTGTCTACCACCAATAATATTTAAAACACATCTAAAGGAATGCCTAGAAAATAACACCAAAGACAAAATCGTTGTAAATACAGCTTTTCCCATGGTATTGATGAAATTATTCCCGAGAAAGACATAAAACGCTAGCACACGGACATGTTTCGGCCTACCTTACCACAAGCGATACGTCAAATCGTATGAATGTATTGAATAATACTTAAGTTTTTTAATAATCGCTGATTTGAACGTTGTCTTTTAAATTATTTAGGTAGTGTATTAAGAGGACGGGTTTTATAGTAGCTCATTTCCATCGTATTGCAAATATATTAGCAAATGAAGTCCAAGAAATAGTGGAACGTGAAGTTTTGCATCATGCGAGAGTATTTCATGGTAGTACGGAGATATTTTCAGTAGCATAAAATATTGTAGGGGATTTGGAAGATCTGTGATGCAAAATGATTGTAGCTGTAGAGATGTTCATTATTAATTTCCTTAAAATGAATAATCGTTATCTTTATTCATAAGAAAGTATTTTTATTAAAATAAACTGTTGTGATTTCATTGAATTTAGTCCTGAACTTATATCAATGTTAATCTGCTATGAGCGAAATATACATATATTATTTGCAACAAAAAATATATTGTTTTAATTCAATAGCAAACAGCATACTTGGTAGGTTTGACCGCCTCTTTTGCATCACAGAAAATGTGTCTTATTTAGGTACAATTATCACACCTACGTACATTTATTCACATATGTTGTGAACACATGTATGTTGATTACATAAAAAAATGCTACCGGTTTTTGGTGTACTTTAATAAGATTTACTATAGTAATACTAAGTAATACCAATTTAACATCCACTGTGTGGAAGAAAGAACATTGCCATTCAATAGGTTTGCTTTTCCCGTTAATGTGTAACATATATATGTCTTCTCAAAAAATATTCTCTATTAGTGTATCTGTCGACGTAGCTATTCGATTCAAACTGTTGATGACTTTGACATTTTGATTCAAAGATGCTGCAATTTTGTTTTTACTGCGGTAGCTATTCGGTTATTTCGGTAAGGACTTTTACAAAATTTTCATTTTAAAATACAGCATTCTGATTGGTTAGTGCCTTTCAATGAATAGAATCGTAATCTAGTCAACATCGAATATTTTACCTGCTGAAGGGTCTGCATCGAATATTCGATGTGATATTTCCAGAATACGGATTTGTTACGCTATGCAATACAGATCAGACCATGTGAACGGATCGCACCACGATCATTCGTTCGAAGGATTCGAGAATAGACTCCCAGATCCGGCGAATATGGCGGGTGGTCTACTAATTCAAAGCCTATTTGATGTATAACAGCCATACCAATACCAGAGCCATTTATTGGCTGGGAACATTATCCTGATGGAACAGCACACTGTGCCTTGATTTTCCTCGGCGATTCTCTTTAATAGCGCCTCGCAATTTAGAAATCAATTGTGCGTACTAGGCCCCTGTAATGGTCTGTTCTTTTTTGCAAATAGTCAGACAGGACGATTCCTTGAGCATCTCAAAACACAGCCAGCAAACACTTTCCAGCAAACGGCATGACCTTGCGCAGACAAGGAGAACCGTGCTGTTGCCACTCTCTACCTTGCACTTTGGTCTCGAGATCATGGTGGTGCACCCATGACTCGTCCATGGTGGCATATCGATTAAGAAAGTTCTCTTTGTTTGCTTGGTATCTTTCCAAAAGACGCTTGCAAATCAACACCTGATTTCTTTCTTGATCAATGATTAACATTCGGGGCGCTCATCTTGCACTCATCTTTTTCATATCTAATTCTTTAGTCAGTATATTGTGCATCACATGATATCATAACTCAATATCTTCCACAATGTTCCTGATGCGTACACGTCGGTCCTGCAGTAATATATCGTGTACCTTTTTAGTGTTTTTGTCTGGTTGTTACCGTTATGAGAGGACCACCGGCATGTTTTCACAGAATGTTGTTCCCCATTTAAAACCTCGACACCAGCGCTTGACTAATGTTAACTATTATACTACTACCACTATACTAATGTTAACTACTATTGGCAACTACGGTTTCTTCCTTGTTTCTATATTTTGTATCGTTCCTGTTAAATTTTGCGTATGCACCATATAGCCTATCAGACCTTTTGCGCTCCGTTCTTCTGCTACAAACGTGTATTTCTCCTCTAATTTCTGATACCATATCGTATTTCCCATAATCAAGCCGTTTCTTCTACGAAAGTCATCATCTTTATCACTTTACTATTTACTATTTCTTCGTCATACTTTCCCATCCAGGCCATTCCTCTGGGCTTTGCCTACTGAACTATTCTAATCTCCCCATTACTATTGTTGTCTCATTTTATTCTTTTGTTTCATCCAATTCTCTTTGTAAGATACCTATTCCCATTTCATAAGTTGTACTATCCTTTTACACAACACTCTCTCTTCCTCTCCTATTTGTTTCATCATTTCGGTTCCACTTATTCTTCGCGAGTCATTTCATTATCTATATAAATTCTTTCTTTCTCTAATTATTCTTATTATTACAGGTAAAAGCGAAATGGGCAGAGGAATCTTTATACCCAGGTGAAGTGGGCAACTTAAATATCAAAGCTGATCGAGGATCGCTGTGTTCAGTTTCTTCGATTGATAAAGCATCCACGTTCTTAGGATCTAGCAGCCGAATTGATATAGATACCGTCATAAACGGATTTTTCCGCTATTTTTACAATCCGAATCAATTAAACTGCATTAAGCCGAAAAATAAAACGGAAGGTCCGCCAACAACAACGCCATGTAAGTGCATTCGCTGTTTATCGATAATTTTGTAACATTTTTATAATGTCGAATATATTTTCGATGTTTAACTAACACTGAAGCATCCTTAAAGTCTTTCGATGGTTGTCCCCACGTTAGTAGAAGAAGGGTCAGAAGTACATCGAAGAAGCACTACAGGAAACTTTATTTCTTCTTATTACCAGGCACCTTTGGCCCATCCGATGGCGTAATTATTAATTTGGATTTTGTTTTTTTTGTATTTTCTACTTCGCGTGAAGTAGATGGCTGTGGTTTTCACCATTTTGAATACTATTTGCAGAGCATGTCGATGAATGTTTGTAATATATCGTGTAGTGGCTTCATTTGCAAGTGGCGTCTGCGAATTGACCAATGCGACAAGTTCTTGATTGCGGTATGTCGGAAGTGTAGATGTTAAATAGAAGCGGCCTCAGTACCGAGCTCTGGGGAATTCCTGTTTGCGTTGTTCTGGTAGTGGAGTGTAATCTCATTTTATGTGTGAGACCTTCGTGCCAAATCTTGTCGAATGCCTTCACAATGTCCAGCATGATGACTGCAGTTAGCGTAGATTTGCTCATGTTCGAGGTGCCGTGTTCGGGCATTCTCAGTGACTACTGTCTTGTCGACTGCTTCCGACGAAATCCAAATTGAAATTCCGAGATGATAGATTTTTCTGTTACTACCGATAGTAGCCGTTTTTGTATTATTCGCTCCAAGACTTTGCAGAATCCTAGTAGCAAGCCGATTGGACGATATCTTTTCGTTTTCATCAAAAAGTTTAAATATATGACGTCGACCTGCTCGCCATCATCTAAATACTTCGATAAGAACTGCATAATAACAGCAAGATTAGAAACTCGTAAAACCATGCTGATACTCGGATAAGAAAGGTCGGAGTAAGATCTCGAAGATTTTAGCAAAGTTCTTAATAATTGAAACAGGGCGATAGCTATCTAGCAAAGCAATGTAGCAATTAATATGTCAGTTTTCTCATTTTCTTTTGTTTGTTAAAACGCATAGCACATATTACATGTTTAATGGTATTAATCAAAAGCATTTGAATTTTCAAAGGGGGTTAAAAAACAAAAATTGAAGTCATCAAAAATATGTTAAAATATATACGAAAATAAAGATTTTGAAACATGGAGTAAAAAAAAATTATCTTTCATAATGAAACTCTTATATTTGCTGTTATAGCAAGATCTAACAATCAATAGGACAGTTTTTCCATCCTTTTGGTTATAATGCATTGAGTTCGGCTTGAATTAGATGAATTATGACAATTTTACCATTACAATAGCGCTTCTACATGTTCAATTGTATTAATCAAAGGCATCTGAATCAGTTATAAGAGCGGCGAAATTTTAACGAATTTTTAAATGGGTGCTCCTTGGAAATTTTGACATTAAAAAAAAAGGATGTTGGGTTCGAGTTCCTCTGAGACTGATATTTTTTCAGTAATTTAATTACGTTGGATAATTGCAAGGAAATTGCAATTTTATTATTAAAAAATAAAATTTCTTATATTGTTTCAAGTTTCTTTTTTCTACATCAGGCCGAGAATTAGTGGTACCTACCTTGTAGTTTTTTGCCATTCTTTTTTATAATTTTCCGAAAGTTCTTAAAAAAAATTTAGGCTCGTAATTTTTAAGGAGTATTGGTACCAAGAAAATAAAATTAATTTGACTTCGGGGGTAAGATTGTAGGTCATGCTTGAATTGTTATATTAATTATGTAACATGTCAGTTATTACATGAATATCAAAGCAATAACTTCTCTTTTTCATGTACAGTCCCAAATTATTCCTTCTATGGATATTACTCGTCCTTGTACGATTCTTTCGATGCCTTTAAGGTAATAATTTTACTTTATTATCATTGTGTTATCGATTGCTCAATGAGTTTGTTTTCAGGACGCCAGCATTGGGATCATGTCTAACCTACAATTTATCTCCAAGCAGTGCGAAGGTACGAATTTGAAACGTAAATTACTATAACCGATTTTATTGATTTTTTATTCGCAGAGATACCGTACTTTCCTATTCGACGTAAGTATCATCATCGTAAGTATTATCGTCGTAAGTATCTATATGTTAACGCAAACATTTTCATCCTTCAATTTCCTGTAATGGTGGAAAAATCTCCACGTGCCTCCATTTTGATTTGCTTCCGATTACGAAATGTTAGAAGAAACTCCAATTTCAGCTTTAGCTTTAGCAGGTGTAGTAACTACAGCCGTCAATAGTCCAGGCGGCGTTGTTCTCGAGTCTGCCCAGCCAGCTTCTGCAGGATTTGGAGCAGTTAAGGGCGACGCAGTCGACAATCGAGGATCGGCGGTACGATCTTTCTTCCCGGAAACATGGCTGTGGGATCTCGTAACTGTGTAAGTGATAATTTTCTTTCGGTATGGCAGTGGAAATCAAGCGAATCTTTTATCTCCAGGAAAGATGGCGAGACAAATCTGGAAAGAAAGCTGCCCGACAGCATAACGAACTGGGAAGGCAAAGTGGTGTGCATGTCCTCCGATAAAGGATTCGGGGTGAGCGATAAGATCGAAATTCAAGGCTTCAAACCGTTCTTCGTCGACATCGTGTTGCCGTACTCAATTAAGAGAAACAAGGAGATATTACATCTGCCGATTCCGGTCTTCAATTACCTCGATCATAGTCTACCGGTTAGTATAAGATGATGAGATGTTTTGAGGTGTTATTCCTGATTGCATGGAGCTGATAAGGAAAAATATCGAAGGTTTTACTTCGAATAGTCCCAGAAAGAAAATTCTAATGGGGTCAAATTGCAAGATCTCAGTGGCTAAGTGATGTCAGCCCTCAAAGAGGTGACGCGGCTAGAGAATTCGGAGTATAACTAAAGTTCAAATCGTAGATCAGGAATGACTTTAAACATGTACAATACAACAAATGCCTCTATTATGCAGTGTACATCTTCGCCAGAAAATCACTATAATCAATATAATTATTTTTAGGTACGTGTTACTTTGGAGATCGGAAACGGTATAGTTTTAGTGGATGGCGAGGACAAAAACAGTTTTGACATGTGCTTAGGTGCGGAAGACAGTTACACGCATACATATCGCATTAAAGCTACTAAATTGGGCAATCTTAATATAACCGTTTCCGGATTCGTCGATCCATCTTATGCTGAAAATTGCGCTCCAGATTCGGTAGTGAAACGAAGGTGAGTTGAATATTTAAGAGTCGTGATTTTTAATTTGAGTTATATGTATCATAAGGATGTCGGATGAGTAAATTCCTTCTCTTAGCTATTGACAAATTTCTTCCATAATTCTCTGTTACTGGTCAAAATTTTAGTTTCTTCTCAGTTTTTCCTTCTCTTCTGGATGCTGTGTCCAATGGTATGGTCGAAGTCGTCCTTTTTTTCTTTTATTCTGTACTCTCGCTTCATATATTAATTCTACTGGTTTAGTGTTCTCGATTCGTTCTAAATGTTCCCACCAATTTAGTTGTCGCTGTTCAGTAAAGTCCATTATAGATGGTATCTCTAGTTCCTCTAGTATTTGTGAGTTTCTCATTCTCTCCATTCTTGTTACGCCTCTCACTCTCTTGAGATATCTCATTTCTGCAACTTGAATTTTGATCTTTCGCCTATTATTAAGTAGCTATGATTCGCATCCATGTGTCAGAACAGATCTGTAGATTGCCTTGAATACTTTTACCTTGGTGCTTCGTAATGAAGTTGTTATTCATCGCGTAGTATAGTTTGGTTGCTTTTTCAATTGTTCCATTAATTTCTGACTCATTTTTGCCAGTGCCTTCTATCAGTACGTCTAGATCAAGTATGGGCAACCTTTGACATGTTGCGGGAAAAACTTTAGTGTGCAAATACGTTCCCGGACCGCATTTAAAAGTAGTGCATTTTAAAGTAGTGTTCATAATTTTTAGCGATAGATATCAGACATGAAATAATACGACAATGTTATTATAATGCAATTTATTAAAATAAGAAAATGAAATGAAAAAAATACGTACAACATTATAATTAAATCGTGAAATTTGGAATTATTACGAACTACGAAAGTTAAATAGCGACAACGAAATCAATGAGACACTTGAGCTTGAATTTGGGAAACTAATCGATCGATGTTTGGATTAATTCCACTGATGCGAAGACGTAAAGAATTTTTCAAATTATCGTCAGTCAGCCTTGTAAAATATTTTGATTTATTAACTTTCATCATTGAAAAGAACTGTTCGCATTTAAAAGTACTGCCAAACGCACAAACCAATCTTCTTGCGAATTTTCTAAGCTCCGGAAAATGGTCTTCTTTGAGGTATTTTTTGTAGAAATCGCACAACTCCATGTCTTCAAATTTAGATCTTAGGTGAGTTTTCTTGAAGCTCGATTAACTCCATTTGCAAGTGTATTGGAGCATTTTGTGCATTACTTTTTGTTAGAGTAGCAAATAAATTAAAAACTGTCTTCCATGTTTTTAAAATCACTAAATCTATTCGAAAATTGCTCCGACAGTAACTTGAGTTCTTCAGCATATTGAGCATAATCCGTATTTTCATACGCAGAGAGCGTCGCGAAATGGTAACTGTTACCAGACAGCATCTTTCAAACGGCTGTACAAATCATTTACTAACTGTCCTTGTTTTTGAAGTTTCAAATTTAAGTGGCCTGTAAGGTTGACCAGAAATGCTAAGTCACATATCCATTTTGGGTCACTCAATTCAAATAGTGGTTTATCTTTTATTTGCATAAAATCTGCTATCTCATTTCTAAGCTCGTAAATCGGTTTCAGCATTTTCCCTTCACTTAGCCATCTAACTTCACAATAATATGTTACGTCCTCATATCGGCTAATATTTCATCCAACGCCTTCAACTGACGATGGTTAAGCCCTCGGGATCGAATAAAATTCATGGTTATGAATGTGTTGAATTCTGGAGTTGAATGGACTTAGAACACAAGTTCAAATCATTTATTTGCACATTTAATTCGGTTGCTTTTTCTTATAAAATTTCGATGAAACCTTTACGTAAACCGACTATAGAAGGTGCACCATCTGCGCATACACTGACTAATTTTGACCATGGCAAGCCAAAACTTGTGAATACATTTTGAACTTCATTAAAAATATCCTCTCCTGTGGTTTCTTTTAGCGGCTGTAAAGCAAGCAATTCCTCCTTGGTTTCACAAAAGCAAGCGACAAACCACATATTACTCGATCTTCCTTATTTGGAGTGAGTATGAGTAAGTAGTATAATTTCTTTTAGTTGGGTTTTTCAAAATGTCTCGTGGGGCTGATCAAATCTTACAGCGGGCCGGTTGATGCCCACATATGGTCTAGATAATGAAGTTCGTTTACCTGTTGTATGCTTATTCCTTCGATCTGTATATTTAGTCCTTTTTCATCTGTGGTCATAACTTTTGTTTTATTTCTATTTATGTTCATACCTATTTTCTTAAGTGTTTCGTTTCATATATCTATGCTATCTTGTAGGTTCTCTTCGTTCTCTGCTATTAATACAACGTCTTCTGTAAATATTGTTATTTGTATCCTCTGTGGATTCTTGTATCCAATTTGAATTTGTTTCGTTTGCATTGAGCATTGTTGTATTATATCGTCCATGAATACAGTGAACAGTACGGGATTTAATCGTTCGCCTTGTCTTAACCCATCTTGAGTTACAAATCCTTCGTATCTTATGTTATGTTTGACTATATAATTTATGTTGTTCTTATACAGCCTTTGAATATTTCGAATAATTTTTTTGCGACTTATCTTTGTTCAAGTGTTTTCCATATTTCATATGTTGACACTCTATCAAAACGTCTTTTCCAAATCATTAAATGCGAAGTATGCGTGTTTTCTCCTGTTGTGATGTTTTGTCAACTATTTGTTTTAAGGTAGATATATGATAAAAACACATCTAAAGGAATGCCTACGAAATAACACCAAGATAAGAAAACGCTGTAAATACAGCTTTCTCATTACTATGAGAGGCATTCTGTTAGATATGTTTTTAAATACATCATGGTTAGCCTGAGAAATCTTTCACATGTGCAGTTCCCCTTGTACTGCCCTTGTGCTGCGCTTTCTCGGGAGAGCAATCCACGAATTGCACGAGAGAAGGGTGGGAAACTGCACCCGATTCTTTTCTTTGTATCTGACTTTGCAGACAAGTATTTCTTTCTCTTGGCACTAGTTAGCGTCAGGAATATTCATTTGTATAGTAGGGTTAAATATGGCGACAGAAGCAGCGAGAGAATTACATGGGTTGAGCATAAAACCGCTCCAAACCACGTTGATGACGCGGGGTAGGCAGAAACATGTCCGTGTGTTAGCGCTCTATGTCTCTTCACATGTCTTTCTCGTGAATTGATTTCACTAATACCATGAGAAACCAGTATTTACAGCGTTTTCTTATCTTGGTGTAAATATATGATCTTGCGTATTTTTTTCTGGTCTGAATCCACGTCGTGATTCCGACAGTGAGGGTTTAATTAGCGGTCTTAGCTCGTTGTTAATTAGCTGTCCATATATCTTTACAACTGTGCTTAATAACGTTATACTTCTACAGTTATTTGATTTTAAAACGTTTATTACAGAGATGTTGTGCAAAAATCACTGTTGGTGGAACCAGAAGGCTATCCCAGTAGCTTAGTTAAGAGCGCCTTACTTTGCGCCAATGATCCTTCGGGAGTTGATAATGTTCAATGGGATATAAACTTACCGGAAAATATTGTACCAGACACTGTAGACGGCAAAGTCACAATTAACTCAGATATTTTGGGACCGATGTTCCAGGTACCTTTAAATTTTCATTTATACATATACGAACTCGAGTTACATCACTGGCACTTTTCAGAACTTGGAAAATATCTTGGTAGTACCAACTGGTTGCGGTGAACAAACAATGGCCACCTTAACGCCGAATCTGTACGTGTTACAGTATCTACAGGCCAATAACGCGCTAACTGACAAAATTAACGCGAAAATCTTGAAGAATTTGGAGATAGGTTACCAGCGGATGCTGTCCTATGCTCACGACGATGGATCTTTTTCCGCTTTCGGAAAGACCGATAAAGACGGCTCGATGTTCTTAACGGCGTTCGTCATTAGAACCTTTAGGCAAATGAAGAAGTATATATTCATCGACGATAGCGTTATAGACAAGGCGGTTGGTTGGATGAAGGCGCACCAATTAGAGAATGGATGTTTCGATCCTGTACATCACGTTTTCCACGAAATGGTTTGTATGCTACCTTGCATTAAGATAAAGTATTTGTTTTTATTTTATTCTAACCTAACCTGTTTCTTTCACGCTTATTGTCGTGTACCATAAATGAAACACACACGTAAGTTCTAAACAATATATTTCCTATTTATTATACAGCATTCGACACTTGTCTGGGGCACCCATAAAATATTTAATTGTACGTTACCGCACCGGGATTCCCTGCATTCCACAAGAACTTTTATTTACTAATGCACATTTCATAACGTTGGTATGCGAAATTCGGATTTATAATCCCCTATTTACGTAAATATCGGTCTATTGTTTATTTCAAGAATTTAATCAGTATTGATGCGTTGGCGATTGAAGTGGTTTCTACGGCGTTATTTTTATTATTTGAATGTTCTGTGTGTTGTGTTCTACTTGCGTACAGTAGATTGTATGAAGATGTCTAAAAGACGGAAGTTGACTGTCGCAGAACGTAATCAAATAATGTTGCTACATTCGCAGGGTAAGTCGCAAAAAAAAATTGCATCAACAATGAAGCGCTCGCGACATGCGTTACAATTAATCATTAAACGATTTCGGGAAACTGGATCGTATGAAAATCGACAAAAAAGTGGGACAAAACGCAAAACCACTGCGAGACAGGATCGCTATTTGGAGCGTTTAGCTTTACGGAATCGCTTTCAAACACTCAAACAACTGGCCGCTGACCTATGGGTCGGAAAAGACGTTTCTGTATGTGACAAAACTGTTCGAGGAAGATTGGCAGAGCTGAATTTGAAGGGCCGGAAAGTGCGTCGCAAACCATACCTGAGCAACAAATGAAAAATCGTTTGCTCTGGGCAAGAAAATATAGAGATTGGACTGTCGAGGATTGGTCGACGCATCAAACATAGAGGTATGTTAAGCAATCCTATTTTGTTCCTATGTTACACAAAATTTGCAAAAAATGTATACACGTACCACCAATTTGCTAAATTAAAAAAAAGTCATTATTATCCAATTCAGATGTTTGGTACTCCTAGAGCTGAGTTTGTTCGCCGTAGACCTGGGGAGGCATTTCGTGCTGATTGTATCACCCCAACTGTCAAACATGGCGGTGGTAGCGTCATAATTTGGTGATGCATGTTCGCATATGGCGTAGGAGAAGTGGTTGTGCGTGATAGTAATATGAACAGCGACCGGTATATCACGATGCTAGAAAAAGTAATAGAAGCATCAGTTCAGAAAATATATGACAAGGATGACGCAGAATATTTATTCCAACAGGATAACGCCAACCACAAATCCAGATTCTCGATGTGGTTTCGTAAGAACGGGATCCGTTTACTTGCATGGCCGGCGCAGTCACCAGATCTGTCACCTATAGAAAATTTGTGGCGCATGCTGAAGCTAAAGGTTTCCAGTTACAAATTCAGTAACAAAAACAAAGGAACAAAATTATATAAGAATGGGAGGCACTTTCACCTGAAGTTTATTTACGTTTAGTAGCTGTTATTAAAGCAAATGGTGGTGCCACCAAATACTAAATTTATTATTAAAAACTTATTTAGTGAATGTTTATGCATGTAATTTTATTTTAATAGTGCCCAATGCATCTTTATTTTAAATATTTTGGGATGCCCCAGACAATATGTCCAAGGCTGTATATTGGTAATTCAGACCAGACTTAGGGACCACGCGAACGCTACGTAACTGCTCTATCCTCATATATATTGCCAACTTACAACACCTAGAGAATGTACGCTGCTCTATTTCTATTATATACAGCATTCTTTTCCTCACTTAAATGAAATTACAAATCTAATTTTTGAGCTGGCGAGCTACGTCTTACAATATTGTGCGATACCGAGCATTTAACTACTTCACTGATACTTTTACACCGGTTCTCCGCAAGTCGGTATATTGCGAGCATTTAACGTAAATGGATTTGTCATCCTTGATTCCTCAATATGTTAGTGAGATACTTGATAATCGTGGTCAAGTTGATTCGATACAATCGACCATGGAATTCTGCTCAATAAGCTGGATTGTTTTGGATATACTTCCTCCTTTTTCAAGTTTATAAGCTCCCACTTATCGCAGCGTATTAGCACGTATTTTATAATGGCTACCGGTCACAAGAATTTTCATCCACTTCAGGTGTGCCGCAGGGTTCCAACTTAGGGCCACTATTATTTTTATTATTTATTAATGATCTGTTGGTTAGCCTTTTCTGTCCAACTTTGGCTTATACTGATGATGTTAAGATCTATTCAGCTATTTCTAACGAAGAAGATGTTGCACTCCTTCAGAAAAATATTGACGTCATAACCGCCTGGTGCACAACCAATAGATTCAAGCTTAATGCCAGCAAATGTCAAGGCTTCACCTTCAAACGCAAAACGAATTCCTTAAATTCTCTTTATACAATAAAAGGGGAGATTGTACCTACGGTTGAATCATTTAAAGACCTTGGAGTTATTTTTGATAGCCGTTTAAAGAGCTTTCCTTAACTTGTTCTAAAAGGTTTGGCTTCATGGTGCGCGGCACCCGGCAATTTAGTGATATAAATATGTTAAAGTATGTATTTTGCCTTTGTAGTGAGTTGTCTGGAATACGCTTCTATTATTTTTAATGTATCAGCTTACATTGAAACGAGTTCAACGTCGTTTTCTCAAATTTCTATCTTATAAAATTGATGGTCAATATCCTCTTAGAGGAACTGATTACTATTCTTTGCTGAAGCGTCATGGCATGCGTTCCCTTAAAGAACGCAGAGAGACTTATTGCTCTCAATTTGTCTGGAAATTAATAAATGGATTTGTTGATTGCGGTGATTTATTATCTAAATTGCACTTTCATATACCTCGTTTCTCGTTCAGAATCTGTTCTACGTTTACAGTACCTATTCCGAAAACAAATATTCTGCATAATGCCCCCATATATAATATGTGTAGCTTAGCAAATAAATATTGTTATGATATTTTTTCGAATCTAGATAAATTTTCACTAATTTAATTTCGTTTTGCATAATTTGTAAGCGCTTTATTCAGTTACTCTTCACGCTAGTTATTCCTGGGTCCTTAGTTTCTAAGTTTTCTTTTCACAATGTATGTAGAGAAAATGAAAGAGCTCACTTTGAATATTTAATATAACCTATCTTTATTATTAAAATTTTTATTTTTCCAATTGAAACGTTTGTATGTAGTTATTTGTCAAAATCTAACTGACAACCGCATGTTTACGGTATAACATAAACTGTACCACCTACACTTAAGCTGTCACCAATGCCACAGAATAAGTCAATTTAGACGATTTCAAAGTTATTCTACCAGCATAAATTTAAAGAAGAAAAATGTTATGGCTTGCTAGAAGGTAAATTTAATCGACCACATGGTAGTTTCTATACTGTTGATTGAGAATTTGCTTTGCCTTTGTTAACATCAAATTTGTAATAGTCGCTACTCTTCCTAAACAAACAGGTTCGTTTAGGCATAATTTGTCGAAATTACCACTGAAGTAGATTCAATCCTCACTGATAATGCTTATATTTCGATGTATAGGGACTTGCCAGTTCGAGAAATCAAACAACAGCTTTGACCTCTTACGTACTAATCAGCTTGTTGGAAACCGACACGAAAGTCGACGAGAACGTCCTCGCCAAAGCGAAAGAGTGCATCCTAAGCGATAGTACCTCCGATAAATACACGCTAGCGATCAGCTCCTATGCTCTAGGTCTTCTAAACCTGGACCAGGCAGTAAAGGAACGCCTAGATAAACTCTTGCAACTGGCGGAAACTAAGGACGGTCAGTTGTGGTGGAAGCAATCAGGTACCGTCCTCGTAGAATTTCACCTCAATCGGATTTAACCGCATGTTCTCTTCGCATTTTCAGAAAAATCGCAACCCGCCAACGTGGAAACCTCGAGTTATGCGCTGATATCGTTACTGCAACAGGATCCGGTTGCGAATCTAGGCACGGCAAGTTCGATTGTCAGATGGTTGCAGACCCAAATGAATCCAAGAGGTGCATTCTACTCTACGACGGTAGGTATTATTTGGAAATCTAGTTTTCTTTTTGATTTATTTGGTTTTTTTATGTCTATAGGATACCGTTGTTGGATTGGATGCCATTTCCCGTTACGCGCTATTGATTAACAAAAACGAACCGAATGTTAAAATTTCGCTGGAGACGAAGACCGATAAGAAAGTGATAGAAATCACTAAACGAGATCGTTCCAGAACTGACGAACTACCGTTAACTGAGTATCCTAACGAAGTGAAAGCAAAGATAACTGGAGATGGATGCGTCTCCATTCAGGTATGTCTGTCACAGAATTACGTTTCAAAATGTCTCCATCGTATCACGATTTACTTAAACAGTTTCTTTCTAAAAATATGCTCGTCATGGCTGACAACATCGTTACTTGCATCCGTTCTACGTGTCCTTCCACTTACATTTGTTTTCCTTTATTCTCTCATTTATGTCGAAAATGATCTGCATTTCTTATTTTATCAGATCTTGTGCAACCTTTCATTTTTTTCAAATGTCATATCTGGTGTCTGTATCCTGTTTTCTTGTTTTTTTCGTTGTTGGCCATGTTTCACCGCCGTATAAGAGAATTGGCGCTACTATCGTCTTGTAAAACTTTATTTGTGCATCTTTTCTTGTTTTGTTTTTTAACGTTCTGCTGATTGCTCCACAGATATTTGTGAATTTATTAAGTTTTTTTTTTCTACATCTTTGTTTCGATCATAAGATTCATCCTAGCTTAAATACTTAAAGTATTTCGACTGCTCCAGTACAGTATCGTTTATGACTATTCTTGGCTTAATTGGATATGTACCCTGGAAAGCCATAGTTTTGGTTTTATTTGCGAATTTGGACAAACTTTTTGTAATGTATATATCGCTTTCTGTAGATCATCCTCTGCTTCTGTTAGAACTACTAATTCGTCGGAGAGTTTAAGGTGGTGTTCTGGTCTAAACGTATTTCTTTAGGGCATTTCGTTTTCTATTCCTTTATAACGGCATTGATATATATGTTAAACAATGTTGGCGAGACACAGGAGCCTTGTCTAACTCCTTTGTTTTTTGGTATTTCCATAGTTAATTTTCCGCCTATATTTACCATAATTGTGGTCTCAGTGTTTAAACCCTGTGTTGCCCTTATTAAATAATGTGGGTATCGCTGTTCTTTCATAGTATCCCATTAATTACATCTGGTTATATTATCGAAAGCGTTCTCGAAGTCTATAAACTCTATGTGTGTTCCTCTGTTGTATTCCCTGTGCTTTTCTATAATTTGTTGTATAGTGAATATTCCAGCTGTGATTGATCTGCCTTTTCTAATGGCAATTCCTTCGTCTTCTATTAGTTCTTCTGTTATGATTTTCAATCTGTTGTTTAATATTTTGGCGTAAATTTTATAAGGGGTGTCTAATAAGCTGATTCCTCAGTTTCATAGTTTATCTTTTGGGCATTCGTTCCGCCCCTTACTGAACCTTCGCCTTCTTTATCGTCATTGTCATCTATTTCTCTCCCCTCTTGTTCCTCGTTTGATGTCCAAATTTTTAATTGACTTACATGATGCGTCGTAGTGACCTGGTGCTATCGTGATTAGTTGAGTTGCACTGTATAAATCTGCTGGATACTTTATGTTAACCACTAATGGTCCTCAATATTATCGCTGTGACTTGATGGATTCTTCTGGGAAACATTTATGAAAGTCCAAACCAGCAAAATCGCGTTTTTTTTTCGAAAGAGCAAGGATAATGAATGAAGAGAATATAGGCAAAAATTTGGGATCGTTGTTCTTCAAACGTCCTATTACAAGATCAGTGATCCCAATGTTGCATATTGTGTTAAAAAGTTTCCTCGCAAATTAGTGTTGTTGTTGGCAGGTTATTGAAACGCAATATACGTGAAAACGCTATATTTAAAGAAAGAACTCTTATAATAAATGTAATATAGAAAAGAATGTCTGTTCCCGATGACGCTCGTCTATGCACTACAACTTGTAGATGTTTCGTCCGTAAAGACTAAATAATGTCGAGTATGTTTATGTGTGGCCTGCATCGGGGTAAACATCTTCGCGTGTGTATCGCACGTACCCGTAGGCATTTTACTGTACCTCTAACCCAAATGTTTCTTGCAAAACTTTTAAAAAAGGTAAAAGGCAGAGAATATTATTAAATGTAACTGTCTGCTCTTTCAGTAATAATTTATCATTTTATCGCCTTAAAACGTGTATTAACGTCTTAAAACTCATCCGTATATTCGGTTTCTTGTTCAACACACATGACACCAGTTTACTAGAAATATGTATGTCATTCTCTCTGCTGCGAATAATTTTTGTATTACAATACAATCGTCTTCCAGGCGGCTGTAAATTACTACTTGGACACCGCAGCCGCTCTCGATGACCTAAAACTCGAGATCGAATTGAAACCCGTCAACCAGAAGTTTAAGTGCTCCTTCATCGAACTGAAACCCTGCGTGTCCTACACGGGTATCGGGCGAATAAACATGGCCATCGTCGAGGTGAATATGCCATCAGGCTACGCCCCGGATCAGGCATCGTTGTACGCACTTAAAACCGAAAACGATAGCGGTAAGTGATATTCTAAGAATCCACTGTATTCAACAGCCAATGTAGCAGGTGCCCTGATCGAAATATTTATGAATGTCGATATTTAAATTAATGCTAATCAAGCGAATGATTTTAAGGTGTCAAAAAATTCGAAATACTCAGGAATCAAGTCGTCTTCTACTTAACCCAGCTGGGCGGTGACAAGGTGTGTTTGCCTTTTACGATAGAGGAGAATTTGGTCGTCGAAAACGTTGCCAACGCCACTGTTAAATTTTACGATTATTACAAACCGGAAGTGTCCCTTTCTAAGGTGCGTATTACTTAATAGTATATCTGTACGTAGTAAAGTGGTAAAGTAGTAAAGACCTATCACCTGACTATTGTATATTTTGTGTTTTCAGAGCTTCAAACTGGAAGATTGCGAAGCGAATATTAATGTTCCAGCGTAGTATATCGATGCCAAATATTAATGCAGTACTTATTATATTTGATGTAATGTTTGTATGTTTGATATTGTGACATATAGTTTTATTTGATGAAGATTTTAATAAAATATTTTAAAAATGTGACGTGATCACTAGGCATTTCCTTTTTCATGTACCTTTATATGCTTCGTTTCTTTACATTTAGCTTAGGTATCGAATTTTTGTCTATTTTGGGATATCTGTGGGATAAATAAAAAGAGACAATCCAGTCATACTTTGTAGAATAACTACTATTGCAGTAATAAGGGTACGGCTATTTTACAAGCCAAAAGATAATATAATTCAACATAAAAAATTTCCAAATTCAAACCAGCTTCTTCTGAAATTGAGTTTTGTACAAATTATAAAACCAGCTTTAGTTTTTTCGAGTCAGTTTAAGCAATACGTTTTTTTCACTATTATATAAAAGTGTACATAAGTATGGCTTCTGATTAGTAATCACTAGAAGCCTATTCTAATTGTGTGAGTTATTACAAATAGCAAGCTCGAAGAGAACATTATTACAGCATCCAATAAAATAGAGTTATATGTTTAGGGCAAAGAAGAATACTGGAAAAATGTCTAAGAGTATGTGGAACAAAGACTACAGGAAGAACAGTCTGCTTTTAGGCCATAGAGACAAATGAACGACAATATCTATATAATAAAGAACTTAATAGAAAGAAATATTGAAGAAGGAGAAGAAATGTTTCTAGTGTTCAACGATCTGAAAGCAGTCTTTGATACGATAAATAGAAGAGAGATATGGGAAAGTCTAAGGGAAATGGAAATCGCTAAAATCTTGCTAGATTCCATCAGAAATACATACGAGATAGTAAGATTCAGGATACGAATTGCAAAGCAAAAGTCAGAAGAATTGCAAATGAAAAAAGGAATAAAATAAGGTGACAACCTAAGTCCACTCTTAGTACTACTACTAATGATGGACAAAGTAGTCAAACGATTAAAAGCACAAACCGAGCAACACAGCGTAATAATAGGGTACAAAAATCTAGAACCTATAGCTCACTGTATGCTTATGATATGGTCCTGTTTCCAAACTCCAAAAATAAAATACAAAAGCTAGTGAAAGTACTAATATTGCGATTTTGAACCGTATCCAAGAGTAGCCAGCATTTCCAAAGGGGCACCCCTTTCGATTTTTGTAAAAAAACAAGTCTATATGGAAATGAGGACTTTGACGTGTATGATATAGGAAAATAATTTTTCACTCTGAACTTTTAGTAGCTTAAAAGTTACAGCACTATCACGAAGAAGTAACGTCATTTTTGACAAGTAACGTGTGGTTTCTGAATCAAAGACAGTCAAACAAAAGTAATTACACCTATTTCGACTTTAAAATCGCGTCCTACACATGCAAAGGTACTAATATCGTGATTTTGAACCGTATTCAAGAATAATTGTATTTTGATAAATTTTCACCCCTTTCGATTTTTGCAAAAAATCGAAGTTGTCCAAAATGCGTTAAAATTTATATACAAATGAAGATTTTAACGTGTAGATTGCAACAAATATTCACCATAATACTTTGTACACTGCAGTAATAATAATACAGCTATTCTGCAAGCCAGGAAACAACGTCGTTCTAGACAAAAGAAAATCTATTTTGAAAGCAGCTTCTTCTGAAGTTGCGGGTCAATTTCTACTATTATTTTTGTATACCAGCATAGCCCATTACATTCATATACAACACTATGTTGATAGTTTGCACTACTTTCTGGCAACTCATCAAAACTAAATAGGTGTGCTATATACACAACGTGTGCATGTAAATATCTCTAGGTATTTGTATTTGTGTATTGGTGGCAATATAATTGTTAATGTGACTGACAAATAAAGTATTATTATTGCAGTTTGTATAACAAGAAATGCAGGGCCTAAATTTTTATGAAAAGAAATGTATTTATATTTTTAAATGAATTTCTTCAAATTTAATACGCGCTAAATTAAGAAGGGTCCAATCTTCATTAATATCCAGAATAGCTTAACAACGTTTTCTATGCTTGCTGGTGTTTTATGTAAGTACCTGAAAGTCGTTGTAATACTCATTCTTGGGTCCTTCGAGTGGTTACACAAAAACATCTCTTCAAAAGGCTTTGCATACATTGCGCCCATATTTTCCTATACCATCGTCTCTTCGAAAAGCGAACAAGAAGTAATTTGCAACTTATTAGGCGTATTAAGGGAAGGGTCATTGTTGCCTGCTATATTATTACGACCCTTCTATCTCTTTTCCTAGAAAGGATATTATAGCCTGCGTTCCTAATTATACAAACTGTATTTAAAGAAATACGGTTCTACACATAAAAACTAACGCACTAATAAATTAAACATTTCTTTGCAAATTATACAATTGTGGGTCGAGGAACGTTGTGGACAAACGTATTCGCTACATAATTCAGTGTAGGCTTCCACGACCGTCGTCCATAGTAGAAATGTTTTACGGGTTTTGTCGTGTATTCACTATTTTACTTGACGTTTCGCTGACCATGCTGTCAGCTTCTTCAGAAGGTTTCTAAAGACTGGTATTGTTGTCTCTTGCTACTCGTTATATATCCCATTTCTGTTCCGCTTTGCTGATCCATAACTGTTCCGCTTTACTGATCCGTAACCTTTCAGTTCCGTTGAATCGCGTCGTTTGTTGTATAATGACTACGCAGTGCTAACTTCCACGTGTTGCTCATCTTGTATCCCTCTTCGCGATTGCAGTTGTTGGTATTCCTCATTATTTCTATTGATTCGCGTATTATCCTCGGGTAGTAGTGGCTGGTCCTGGCTAATACCTTAACGTCGCTGTAGGTTATCCGGTGGTCTCCTTGTTGGTGCAGGTGTTGTGCTACTGCGGATTTTTCAACATGCCTGAGGCGTGCGTCTCTCTCGTGTTCTTTCACCCTGCACTGGATACTCCGTCCTGTTTGACCGATGTAGCTTTTTCCACATTGGCATTTTAGTTCGTACATGCCTTTTGCTCATAGTTTCGGTAACACGTCCTTGTTGGGAGGGAGTAGCTGTTCGAGTTTGGTCACTGTGTTGTATCGCGTGGTAATGTTCTTTTCTCCTAGTGTCTTTTTTAGCCTATCGGTGACTTCGGCTGTGCATGGAAGATATGCGTAACCTGCTGGTTGTTGTTGGTCTTCGTCCTTTTTCTGTTTTTGTGGTTTCCTTATATCTTTTGTGCTGTAGCCGTTCTTCTGCAAGGCATTTTTGACGTGATTTGAGGTGTTGATGAGGAATCTCTTTTGTTGAGGATGGTGGTGCATGCAGATATCGGTCTGTGTGAGTCTTCTTTCGGTACATACTGTGGCCCAGTTTGTTGTTGTCGGTGCGTTCCACTAGGACATCTAGGAATGGTAAGTTGCCGTCCCCTTCGATCTCCATGGTGAAGTTAATATTAGCGTGTTGTCTATTGACGTGTTGCAGCAATTCCTCTAGAATTTTTGGTCCGTGCGGCCATACGACAAAGGTGTCGTCAACATATCTGTACCAGCATTTAGGTTTCATTCTGCTAGATTCGATGGCTTCATGTTGGAATGCTTCTATAAAGATGTTGGCGATGACAGGTGATAGAGGAGATCCCATTGCAGCACCACTCGCTTGTTCCTAGAATTCTCCGTTCCATAGGAAATAGGTCGAAGTAAGGCAAAGTCTCGCCAAATTAATCAGATCCGGCTGTAGTTCTTTTGGTATTAGTTATTGCTTGATGATCTCTAGTGTTTCTTCCACTGGTACATTGGTGAAGAGTTAAACTAACATCCATATTAATACTAGTATTAATATGAATATAAATACTAAACCACCGTTGGCATTAGTAATGATAAAATTACAATTTTCTTCGGTTTTTTTTCAGAAATTTAATACATTGGAAATTGCAAGAAAATTGTAATTTTATCATTACTAATGCCAACGCTGGTTTAGTATTTATATTAATATTAGTATTAATAAACGCTATACCGGAGATATAGAGATGTTGGGTTTAAGTCCCCTCCGAGACCGATATTTTTTCAGAAATTTAATACGTTGGAAATTGCAAGAAAATTGTAATAATTTTATCATTGGTGAAGAGTGATTCGATGTCAAAAGATACCAGTAAGTCTTCCTTTGTTATTTCGTGTTGTTGTAGTATCTCGATGAAATGTTCGGAGTTCTTCACAAAGCTTTTGGTGTTCCCGGAGTATTGCGCTAGTTGTTTTGCGACATATTTGGCTAAGCCACATGTACTAACGAGCGGTCTCAGAGTGTTGCCAGGTTTGTGTATCTTTGACAGTCTGTATAGTCTTGGCGGTCGGCTCTCTGATGGTAATAGTCTGCTTTGTTCTTCTTTTGGGATTGATGATTCCTTGATAGCGGCTCTGTTTTTTTCTTTTTTGAAAAATGCGTTGCAGAAGAACGGCTACAGCACAAAAGATATAAGGAAACCGCGAAAACAGAAAAAGGACGAAGACCAACAACAACCAGCAGGTTACGCATATCTTCCATACACAGCCGGAGTCACCGATAGGCTAAAAAAGACCCTAGGAGAAAAGAACATTACCACACGATACAACACAATGACCAAAATCGAACAACTACTCCCTCCCAACAAGGACGTGTTACCGAAACTACGAGTAAAAGCCATATACGAACTAAAATGCCAATGTGAAAAAAGCTACATCAGTCAAACAGGACGGAGTATTCAGTACAGGGTGAAAGAACGAGAGAGACGCACGCTTCAGGCATATTGAAAAATCCGCAGTAGCAGAACACCTGCACCAACAAGCAGACCACCGGATAACGGTCAACTCGGTTGTATCGACAATATCCTCCGTTTTATCACAATGAAAAAACCTGCCTGATTTGTAACATGCTTCTTTCCTAGATATAAAACAACAACTATTCTTTTATGGGACTTTTGACCTTTATGAGAGCGAACATACTTGAATATTGTTTTTTATAGAGTGCTGGTAACAACGGCAGAGCTTTATTTCTAATCTAATCCAACTTACATCACGATATTTGTTCGTATAACAAAAATCACACATACGTAAGACATGCTACTTTACTTTAGTCGCCTTTCTACGCTATTGCCAATCACTCAACTTTAACGTTCGATATCTGTTACGTTCTCCTAGTTTGAAAAACAGCGCCACTGTAGCCTGCTCGTAAATTCCTGAATTACTTGACCAATACTTACTTGTAGAGTATGTTCGCTTATTTACTAGAGGAAAGGTTGTACAGTGAAACTCAATGTGCATGCGCAAAAAAATATATTTAAAAAATAAAATGTGTACACGATTTCCACTCTTGCCTATGTACAGTTACGATGTACGTAAGATATATATATTTGCAATAATTGCAGTTATTCGAGCTCTCTTATGCATGTAATGTACATTAGCACGTGTATATGTATGTTTTCATTGGTAGCAATATAAAGTACTGGCTCAGCATGTACGTTGCAAAGCTGTGTCTTAATTGTGTTTAAAAAGTTAAATTCTTATATGCTTCCGCAGAAGCTTTGTTAGAGGCATGTACTAATGCCTCTATCTGTATGCATGCACCACTACCTTTTTATAGGGGAGCCAACTCTGTTTATTTATTAAATTAATAAGCGCACCTCGGTGCTATGCTTATTTATACGTCCCTTTCCGAGAGCCTAATATATTTTCCTTTGTTTTAAATTTGCCTAAGGGACTTGGCCCTGTATCATTGGCATGTATTTGTACTTGAACCAAATACGTTCGTTATTTACACATTTATAGGGGAAGCCACCCTATCTCTTAGAGCTTGAACGCCTGGTCGAGGGCGACAGTAGCGATAATAGCCGATCTCAAAACGAAAGTAATGTGACAGCTACCCAGGCGTTCTCGTTTGAAATAATAAGCTATGTGCAATCTTTAGCTCTCTGCTACTGTGCCCCAAAGAAGGGAAAAAGCCAGTAGCCAGCAAATGTGCGAAATGCGCACCGACAAGTAAAACGGAGCGATGAAGCGGACAATACATATAGAAAAATGGTCCGTGAAACTCGCTACGACGAACAACTAAATGAAAAAATTCCCGATACGACAAAGGACCGAACAAACGTACAAAAGACAACGGGCGCTGCGGTCGCAACGACCGTCAACAAGAAGCGGAGTGATCGTACTTACAAACTTAACCGAAGACTAAAAATATGTATAGACGACAACGGACACAGTAGCCTCGACGAACGATGATAGAAAATCGAGAATTTGTACTTATTAAAGAAATCTATACATGCGATCCGATAACTTTACCAGAATGACTCCCGCCAGAATCGTAACACAAGACCAAATAAATGTATAGACGACAACAGCCTCGATGATTCCCGCCAAAACTAGAAACTTCCAATATTCATCCGACGGCGTTACTGTACACGATACGAGGAGGTACAAAAGGTGACCGAGAGTACACTATCGCTAATACCTCGACCGTCGCGCGGGAGTCGACTGCCTGTGCTTGTATATATTAAATATTAAGAAAACTCCCATTATTTGTTCGACGACGTTGCACTTAATGACTTTTAAATTAGGCACTTTTAGTTAGAGTATTGAGAAAGGCCGGCTTGCATACATATACATATAATGCGTAATGTACATACACATTAAAATAAAATTGGATATATTCTAAGAGAGCAAAATAAATAAATGATAAAAATGAAAATAAAGTAATATTTTAACGAAGAAAATTACAAGTTATTTGCAGGATATTTTTATTAAAATCTCAAATAATCAAAACTATTTACAATAATTTGAAATTGTAGAAGTTATGCTTTTAACGCTTGGCATTGAGATTACGCTGGAACGTCAATATTTGCGTGGCAGTCTTCTACCTTGAAGCTCTGAAAAAGAAATGTGTGTATTAGTTAGGCCATGAAATAATATGGTTTACTACGGAGATACACCATAGAGTAATACGCACCTTGGAAATGGACGCTTCTGGTTTGTAATAGTCGTAAAATTTAACGGTCGCGTTCGCAACGTTTTCCACAACCAAATTCTCCTCTATAGTAAACGGCACGCAGACTTTATCGCTTCCTAACTGGGTTAGGTAGAAGACGACTTGATTCCTGAGTATTTCGAATTTCTTGACGCCTTAAAATTATCCGAATCATTAAGATTAGTTAGAAGGAATTAACAGAATTTCATGAAACTTGACTAACCAAAATCACTTACCGTTATCCTTCTCGGTTTTAAGTGCGTACAACGATGCCTGGTCGGGGGCATAGCCTGATGGCATATTCACTTCAATGATGGCCATGTTTATTCGGTCGATACCCGTGTAAGACACGCATGGTTTTAGTTCGATGAAGGAGCACTTGAAGTTCTGATTGACGGGCTTCAATCCGATGTCGAGCTTTAGATCGTCGAGAGCAATCGCGGTGTCTAAGTAGTAATTCACAGCTGCCTAGAAGACAATTGTGATAATAGCACTTTCTTATAAATTTAATACCATTGCTTTAACTCTTTTCGACCACAATATACTTAGATGATATTCGTTAACTAATTTTTATTGTTTTTGATATAGGAAGAAGCAAATTAGATCGAATTTTGATTCATATCGATTTGCAGTACGTAAAAAGACAACACGATTCACATCAACCATATTAATATTATTTATCTACTGATCCATTCATATAATTACAATGCGGAATAAATAATGTAAATTAATCCTGGTGACAGAATTGCACGTTGCAGACTCAAGATGGCTTTGCAAACCCCATCTTCGTCGTTCAAACGAAAAATTGTTAATATGACAGTTGAGGACGCGTCTTCATCGTCTAATGATTTACAAGACATAGAAGAGGTGTGCTTTAGAAAGCGATAATATAATTCCAGATTACGAAAGGGGGACCGTTGAAAGCTAAACTGCTTCGAAATCACTCCAACGATAACAAAACTCTATTTAAACCAATTCGAGATGAGTAAAATCGATGGAGTAGTTGTGTAGATGGAAAAAGTACGGAGAAGAGGATGGAACCTATAGTTATAAACGGTTGGAAATTTCTGAACATACACTATGCAAATTTTAATTATCTATGGATAAGAGATGCATTATTCATTATATTAGCATATTAACGTGAGTCCTAGAAGCAAACGCAAGTTGGAAAATTTCAGAACATCCAAACAGAAGATAGAACAATTTAAACGAAATACTAGAATAATCTCCAAAAAGATGACAACATTTATTTGCAGTAACTACGGAAAGGAGAAAGACAATCTGCAACCGGTGGTTACAAATTTTGCCAATTCTGTAAAAGCGTGCATCGAAGCTTGTGTGACAGAAATTGTGTGGAACGCAGACGAAAGTGATTTTAATTTGAAATTGCATTTGTCGCACATTACGGCACTTTCCTTATTCCAGCTGTGAAATTTTGGACTGGTTTAGGTGTGAATTTCTTATACCGTAAACGTTCGTGTGTTTAAAACAATTGCATTCAGAATGCTAGTGATAATTTGTCAATAGGTATTGAAATTATTGCAGGAAGAATAATATTACTTTTACTTCGTCAGAGTGGATAATCTTAAATCATTTTGTGATTTTGTCAATTGCTGATACATAAAAAATTCCATTTTCTAAAGCAAGACTTTTAAATACGATATTGGTGACAGCTAATACGGTAAACAAACGAACCACACGAAATCTTGTTTTCAGTTGATTAATGAAATTTTAGCTTTTTAATAATTCCACCTTAGAAGCATGGTCGTGTGCAAGGTGGCTTCACAGTTTCATGAAGCAATCGCGAGAAACGAAATCCTACGTTTAAATAAGTTCATTTATTATAGTTTTTTTTAGAGGAATTCGAATTGGTTGCGAATGAAGAGCAAAGGGAACCTTTCTATCAAGGTTTCGGAAGTCCTTTTTGAATTTCATTTATGATTGGGTAAAGAACTTATTTTGAGAAAAGTACGTATGCATATTGGAGTAATAATGGGTTTGATGGTCATTACCTGAACAGCTACGCATCCCTCTCCTGTTATCGTTGCTTTCACTTGATTGGGATATCCAGTTAACGCTAATGCATCTGTTCTGGAACCATCTCGTTTATTGATTACTATCTCTTTCTTATCGCTCTTCGTCGTCAACGAAATTTTAACATTCAGTTCTTTTTTGTTAATCAACATCGCATAACGGGAGATGGCGTCTAATCCAACGACGGTATCCTATTAATGATGTCAAAGATATTCTGTTAATTTAAAAGGATAAATAGATTTCCACTTGATACCTACCGTCGTAGAATAGAATGCACCCCTGGGATTCATTTGGGTCTGCAGCCATTTAACGATGGAACCTACTGTGCCCAAATTTGCTATCGGATCCTGGTGAAGCAACGAGATCAGTGCGTAGCCAGAGGTTTCCACGTTGGTGGGAAGTGAGTCTGCAAAAGAAAAAGAAGCTGTAACTAAATTTTTCTTAGATAGGTTTGTAAGAAACGATACCTGACTGTTTCCACCATAACTGACCGTCCTTGGTGTCCGCTAGTTTCAGCAGTTTATCTAAACGTTGCTTCGCCTTCCGCTTCATATTCAGAAGGCCTAGGGCGTAAGAGCTGATTGCCAACGTGTATTTATCGATGGTACTGTTGCTTAGGATGCACTCCTTAGCTCTAGTACGGGCATTCTTGTCAAATTGCACATCGGTTTCTAATAAGCTGATTAGCACGTAGGATGTTAAGGCAGTTGTCTGAAAACTTGAACTGGCAAGTCCCTGCAGCCACGAATATAAACGTTACAGGTTAATTATGAAAATGAAATTGATAGAAATTTCAACGAATTTAAATATTTAATAATGCATACTAATACAACCGAGTAAAATGCGTGTTGGAAGTAGTTAAACAATAGTGTGACACAGATTTAAACTTGGACGAGGTAAAAGAAGTAGTAGATGCTTTGATCGTCCCAAAATTTCACCGAATGAGGAATATCGTATTTAAGATTCGGAGAAAAACTAGTGTTTGGTACAGCCAATACAAGAGTGATGGAGGGATGTAAAACAAATTTCCTTGCGATAAATATGAAACTAAAGCCAGTAATCTTACCAATCATGGGAATGGATAAACTATTGAAAAGTGACAGAAAGGGAAAAATATTGATGAGGTATGAGGTATTAAAGTGAGCAACCAGCTACAAATTACGTCGTGACCTTTAAAAAAATCCTATTACATCGAAAATTGTGAATGTGGGCAATTCTGTAGTGGATCAGGTTCTAAATGATTCCCACGGCCTCCTCTTGAACATGCAATCCCAAACAACTAACCCACAAGCGTTACAGCGAAAATAACCATAGAACCTCCAGAAAAGAACGTATAGATTCCAAGGGGTGACCTTCTAACCGTTACCGCAAATAATTTATCATAAACAGATTTGAGATTTAAGCCATATCGCTCAAAATTTTTCCTTACATACAGTAAATAAAAAAGCGTACCATTTCATGGAATACGTGGGACATTGGAGCGAAGCATCCATTTTCTAAGTAATGTGAGGTCGTCCATGATACCGCCTTATTTATAACGCTCTCATCGATGAAAATATACTTCTTCATTTGTTCGAAGGTTCGAATAACGAACGCCGTCAAGAACATCGAGCCATCTCTATCGCTCTTGCCGAAAGCGGAGAAGGACCCATCGTCGTGGGCGTAGGTTAGCATCCGCTGGTATCCGATCTCTAAATTCTTCAAGATCTTTTCTTTAATTTCGTCGGTCAACGCGTCGTTCGCCTTCAGATATTGTAAGACGTAGAGGTTCGGCGTTAGAGTGGCCATTGTCTGTTCACCGCAACCGGTTGGTACCACCAAAATATTTTCCAAATTCTGAAAAGACTGATTGTCTCAAGACGAATATATACGAGGATTAAAATTTTAAAGTACCTGGAACATCGGGCCTAATATATCGGAATTAACCGTTACTTTACCATCTACGGTGTCCGGTACAACATTTTCCGGTAAGTTTATATCCCATTTTACGTTGTCGACTGCTATGGAATCTACGAATTAGTGTAAACATTAAAGATATTGCGTCGAAGGTGCAATTTATGCAAGTACCATTAGCGCAAAGCAAAGCACTTTTAACTAAGCTGCTTGGATAACCTTCCGGCTCCACCAACAGTGATTTTCGAACGATATCCCTGTAATTAACGGACCAACCTAACACTTTGAATCACGTCACGTAAAATTATTCTCACCTTCGTCGTATTACTGAATCTGGAGCGCAATTTTCGGCGTAAGATGGATCGACGAGTCCAGAAGCGATTATATCGAGATTGCCCAATTTAGTAGCCTTAATGCGATATGTGTGCGTGTGACTGTCTTCTGAGCCTAAGCACATGCTAAAACTGTTTTTGTCCTTGCCGTCCACTAAAATTATTCCATTACCGGTCTCCAACGTAACGCGTATCTAAGAGATGTGAAGATATTGAGTGATTCAAACAACCGCTAAGGAAATATTAGGGTAGATAATTCTCGTTCTCATACTAACCGGTAAAGTGTGGTTCAAGTAATTGAAAGCCTGAATCGGTAAATGCAATATCTCCTTGTTCCTCTTAATCGAGTACGGTAAGAGGATATCGACGAAGAACGGTTTGAAACCTTGAATTTCGATCTTATCGCTTGCACCGAATCCTTTGTCGGAGGACATGCAAAGCACTCTGCCTTCCCAGTTCGTTATGCTATCGGGTAACTTCCTGCTCACGTTGGTCTCACCATCTTGACTGAACAGACAATGACACGTTAGAATGCTCGGAAAATTTCATCCAGATATCAAAAGAAAATTATTACGTACACGGTTACCAGGTCCCACAGCCATGTTTCTGGGAAGAAGGACCTTATTACTGATCCACGGTCGTCAACAACGGGGTCACCAATTGGACCAGGTACGCCAGGTACGCCAGGTAACGCGTGTGGAATAGTGGGGTCGACATCGTAAACAAATGAGCCCCGATAACTAAATTCAGGCACAATTAACCTCCTAGCTAGGATGTTGCCATCGTAGTCATCGAAATCACCTGTCGAAATTCGATTTTCATTAGGTAAGTTCTGAATGAAAATTTATATAATAAAACAGCCTTCCCCCATTAAGTAAGGACGCCACAACTAATTCAAAAAATTCGATTTAAAAAATCTTATTCTTCTTCTTCTATTCAACCATAATTGTGCAAAGTACTATTGGAGTTATAAGTTAGTTTACCTTGGACTGTACTACATTGAAGGTATTTAAAGTGTTCGAAAATTAAAATGAATGTCTTTATGCTGCGGCGTATCGAGAATTTAGTTTTGCGTTATAAAGTCTTGTAACCAGTACTTTTATTTTTCTGGAAGCCCCAGTATTTACTTGTCTGATGTAGTCGTATAAGTTGCAACGTTTTCCTTGTGTTGTATTTTAAGCGTTGCGCAACTAGATCCAAAAATCTGAATTTTGGTAGTCATATATTGGGATCACGGTTGGTTTGTGCTGAATTATTTTCACATCTTATATTAGAAGCGATATTGTTGGAAATATTTGATATTGTATCTCGTTTTGCCCTGGTGTGGGTTGGAATGGCCGTCAAGTATCAAAATCTGAATTCTTTAGATTTAGGTCCCCGTTATTTCTTTTTCCTTCCAAATGGCTTGATAGAAAGCAGTTTATATTTGATGAACAGGTCAGAATTACTACAGCTTTTGCATTCAATTACATTTTTCTACATATGCGATTGTAAAATTTACAAAATATCTAGTTATAGAAAAGGACTCACATTAGTTAGATGCGTAGTGGAAATGTTTCATCGGTATTGCAATATATCGTTTTATTTAAATTATTACATGTCAAGTTTGCCATTTTTTATGTGGAAACCTAAACAATGCTCACACTCACAATATAAAACAGTTTATTTTTTACAATTCATTATTTACCACGAAACATAAGTCATGGAGTTTGAAAGTGTATGTCGTAGCTTATTTCATTCGTTTGATAAAGCTTTGACAGGTTTAGTATTACACTGTCATTAGTATATGTTACATATTTTCCGCTTGGAGTTTTAAGTAATCTTATAATTATGGTTTTCACCCCAAAACACACAAAATTTACATGATTGAAGCCTATTTTGGAACAGGTGTGGTAGTTAATGGAATTTGACAATACAGTGAGCGTTTATGTTTGGGCAATTTTAGTGAGTACTTCCCGGATTTCGCAGTAGTAGAACAGGATTTTTATATGTGCCTTGCACATGTTGCTGGTAAATTTCGTGAAACTGGATCTGTAACTTATAAGAAAGCTGCCGGTTGGCCTACTATTCGCACAGAAGAGTTGATTATTGTAATTGCATGAAACAGGGTCATACAAGATCTTCGAGACGCCTAGTCCAAGAAGTTGGAATTTCTTATGGAACATGCCGAACCGTTGTAAAGAGGAATTTGAACATGTATCCATGCAATCATATCCAACGGACCATCTCAGACGCCTTACGTACTGCCTATGGTTTGTTAATAATTTAATGTGTACCTGCTAAACTTAACATTTTTTTCCGTTGAAGCATGGCTTCATGAGGTACGTCATTTCCCAAAACTACAAATGCAGAGCGCTGATAAGCCGCATTTTTTGTGGAAAATCCATTACATGCTCAGGTAATTGGAGTTTAGATTGCAGCCTCTCGTAGAAGAATAATTAGGCCGATTATTTTTAATCTCACCATAAATGGCGAAATAACGTTTTGTTATCAACAACTTTAGGATGATAAACCTCAAAATGGTTATTTCCAGCACGTGAGCATAATAGCACACACGGCACGAGAAACTATATCATATCTCCATGAGCTTTCTGATGATCAGCTAAAATAAGTTTGCACACGCAAGGTGGGTTTCTTCCGAGATCACTAAGTTTGACTGTTATGAAATATTTTGTATTCACTTACTTGGAAAATATGGTTTTCAAAATTTCTATACTTAATTTGCAAGAATTATAAAAAAGGATAATGAAAGAATATGCAAACATAGTGCCAGAAATGTTACAAAGTGCTTTTGATAGCATGATAGGCCGCGTAAGTTTGTGTATTGAACAAGGCGGTGTTCATTTTACCGTTTTTTTTTTATATTATTCAAACATGTAAATCATTTCTATTTCATCACTGCTTAAAATACACTATTCGCAGTTATGTATGAATATTACCGTAAAAATTATAAAAAAAAATTAAATACGCTACGACGTACATTTTCAAATTCCATGGCATACCTTGATCAATGTAATCGTTACTCTCTCGGTATATTAAATTCTATAATAACTAGGCAAAGTAATATAGTATCCATTGGGTAGGGGATAGCCTTGGAACCGATTGTGACTTGGCAAAGATTATCGTCAAGAAAAAATAAAAACCAACTTAACGATAAACGTTTACTTAAGAGATTTCTTCGTGCTTCTGTAGAATATCGTTTTTATATTTTCTTCTCAAATTATGAATAAAAATTTAACTAGAAAGTCACTATTTATAACAAGAGTAAAATTTAAGTAAAATAACTGATTTGCACTTACCCCAATAAGAATAATGACGCCGTTCTATAACAAAAAAGAAAAGAAATAATTAAGTCTAATGTTTGAAAGGAATTTCGGCGTGACAAAATATTCTGTGGTCTTTGCACCTTATACATAGTAAAGGATATTTATCAGCATTTCGTTCCAACAATACCCCAAACAAAAGAATGTTTACTAATTGATTTGCTGATTAACAAAATCAAAACTGTAAGATGTGAGCGCTTCATCCTTTGATCCTCATGCTAACACAAAAAAGAGATATCTTCATCGATTTTTGATTAAGAGCTATAAATTCTAACTGATCAAGTTTTTATTGCATCATTTAAGGATGGAAAGAAAAACGAAGACTGCAGAAGTTTTCGACAATCTGCTTATAACATTCCATTTTCAACTAATGCTATTATAAGTAATGTTTAATTTGAAGTTTATACTTACGTTCGCATCTTTTCGAAAGAAACTTTAGATTTGATATCACACCGATTTGGGAATCCTGAAATGAAGGAATTGTTTAATAAAGATTACCATATACAGCAGCGATTCTCAACCTTCTTGGCGACCCCACCCCCGAAATAGTAAATACAAATCAAATTAATATTCCTATAATTTTACACCCACTACAAGCTCCAACTTGTTACTAGATCATTGTTATTTGGTTTCCTTCTGTAGGGGGTTTCAATAAGAGCTCAGATTTGAATTGTCCGCCATGTTTGACAGTCATAATGATACGTGATTATAACGTGACAGATCGAATGTTAACAAATGAGAATTAGTAAACATGGAGTATTACCCGATAGAATAACGCGTTTTGGTTGTTAAACATTATTGTTAAAACACATCTAAAACAATGCTTAGAAAATAACACAAGATAAGAACACTGTAAATACAGCTTTTCTCATGGTATTGGTGAAATCATTTACGAGAAAGACAATGTGAAGAGGCAAAAAACGCTGACATAGACATGGCTCTGCCTACCCGGCGTCATCAGTGTGGTTCCGAGCGGTTTTATGCTCGACCCATTGTCATTCCCTCTGTGCCACTATCGCCATATCTAACCCTACAATTCAAGTGATTATTCTGCGTGCTAACTAGTGCTAGAGGAACGAACCACTTGTCTGCAAAAGTCAGACAGAGCGATTGATTTCAGCAACACCATGAGAAAATCTGTATTTACAATGTTCTTATGCTGGTGTTATTTTCTAGACATTCGCTTATATGTGTTTTAAATACGTTGTGGTAAGCCTAAGAAATTCACATGTGCAGTTTTTCTATGCACTGCCCTTTGATGAAAACGCCCTCTCGGGACTAGCAATCTTAAGTATTGCTCGAGAGAAGGGTGGGAAGCTGTACCCATTTCTTTTTGCTCTGTCTGACTGTTGCAGACGAGTTCATTCTTTGACACTAGTTAGCCCCAAGAATAATCATTTGAATTGTAGGGTTAGATATGGCGATAGTAGCAGAGGAGGAATTGCAATGTGTTTAGCAAAAAACCGCTTGAAACCACCTGTGTTAGCGTTTTTTGTCTCTTCACATTGTCTTTCTCGTGAATGATTTCACCAATACCACGAGAAAAGCTGTATTTACAACGTTCTTATCTTGGTACTATTGTTAAAATTTATCAATATCGAAATGGTGAAAGTTTGGTTGCCACTATTTGTAAACTGGCTCGAACATTTAGTCGACAGAATGTTCCTAATTCATTTACCGTGAAAAGAATAATCGAAAAATTCAAAAGTACTGCTTTGATTAGTAACGTCAAACACACGACATGAGCTCGTAGAGGTCGTTCAGAATAAAACATCACGCCAGTTCGCGAGTGAGTGACTGAAAGTCCAAAGACGTCGGTTTGACATCGTCACAGTGAAAAGAGTTCACCAATTGGATCCTTAAGCAACTAGAAGCGAATGCCTATTTTGCGGACAAAATTATTTTCAGTGGTAAGATCCATTTTCTCCTCGATGGCTTCGTTAATCGGCAAAACTGTCGCATTTGGGGCGACTCATCAGAAAGCAATTCATCCAAAACGTATTACTGCCTGGTGTAGAGGAATAACTGGAGCGTATTTCTTTGAAGATGGGGAAGATAATGCAGTAACAATTAATGGCGGACGTTATCGCGCTATGACAATGTAGTTTTTTTGTACCTCAATTAGAAAATACTGCTCCTCAGATATGTGGTTTCCGCAGGTCATACCGTCCGTGAAACGCTAACTTGACTGTTTTCGACAAGTATGCTTCTGGTAGTATCATTTCCCGGTTTGGTAACCAGAATTAGCCGCCACGTTTTTGCGATGTAACTACTTTAGACTTCTGGCTGTAGGGTTATCTGAAGTCGCAGTATACATTATAAATCAATCAATATTTCAACATTTTGCTACAGAAAACCATGTTTTATTGAACCTTAAAATCTTGGGCTCTTACTGAAGTACCTTTTAGACCAAAAATTTATCAAAATATGGTTACTCTTCGATAAGGTTCAAAAACCCGATATTAGTACTTTTGCATAAGTAGAACGTGATTTTAAAGTCGAAATAGATGGAGTTTGTCTTGTTTGCGTCTACTTGATTCAGAAGCCTTAAGGCACATGTCAAAAATAACATTACTTCTACGTAATTGTGGTGTAACTTTAAAGTTAGTAAAAGTTCAACGTGAAAAATGATATTTTCGACACGTTAAAATCCTCATTTGCATATAGACTTTATTGCATTTTGGAACAACTTCGTTTTTTTGCAAAAATCGAGAGGGGTACCCCTTGAAAATTTATGAAAATATAATTACTCTTGGATACGGTTCAAAATCACAATATCAATACTTTTGCATACGTCGAACGCGATTCTAAGGTCGAAATAGATGGAATTTGTTTTGTTTGTCTGTATTTAATTCAGAAACCTTAAGGCACATGTCAAAAATAACTAAGCTAGTAAAATTTATCAAAATATGGTTACTCTTGGATATGGTTCAAAATCGGGATATTAGTAGTTTTGCATAGGTAGGACACGATTTTAAAGTCGAAATAGATGGAATTTGTTTTGTTTTTATTGTATTTGATTCAAAGAAATTGCCGCCACGTTCTTAGACTTCTGGCTGTAGGATTATCTGAAGTTACAGGATTATGCCAAGCCCACGAGTACGCCGTCCAAGTGAAGCCGGCAATACGGTCATTTACAAGATATTTTTTTCATATACAATGCCCAAATGTATACATTATAAATCGATAAATATTTCAATAATTTGCTACAGAAAATTATGTTTTATTGAACCTTGCGCTCTTACTGAAACACCCTTTATAACACTAGCTGTTAAAGCGTGTTTGAACAGGCATATGGATGCATCTGTATAAGTCTTGCTGTCACCAGCACAAAAGAAGCGCTTACGGTTGTACAACTTCAGTTAAATTTCGAATCCGAAGTGTGCATTTACTACTCTTACTTTACTGTGCTGTCTACTGTGAAGCTGAATTGTCTTTTTTAATTACTTATGTGGAATGTATAAATTTGTGAAAAACGAAGTGAGCTATCTACATCTAATCAATCGGTTGGTAAAAAGACAAGGTTGTACAATTGCAGTTATTTAAATTGTGGTTTTTGTCTCTCATAACTCGAAAAGAATTTCCTTTTGTGTGTCTCTAACGTAGATCCACTTATGCAGATAATTTTAAATGGAAAACAAATGCAACAATCACATTATTTTTTTCGTTTCTATCTGTGTGTAGTTGTTGTATGTAGAATGTTTATAATACACAGAATGATTTCATTATTGTTTAATATCATCGCGAACCCCAGGTTGAGAAACGATGATATACAATATATCCCATTGGAAGGTGAAAAAATCATCTGGAAAAATATGAATTATCAAATAATCTGGATAATAATTGAGGTTATTCAAAACCACGTTCAGTTTGGACGGATGTGTGTACGCTTCATTTTAATCTGCGCCATATTAACGATATTCTAAAATCAAAATAATTAATATGAATCCATGAATTTTGTAAATTTCATTATTGGTATTGGTATGTAATAATTTCTACCAATAACAAATAAATTTAATACTCTGTATCAAATGTCTCAGTCTTTAGAGAAAATATGATATTTTGTCTTAATGTGCTCATTTATTTCAAAAGATTAAATAGAAGTTGCTTGTTTCTCGAAGCGAAACATTTTCCTAAAGCGAATATACAGCCTAACAATTTTCCTTTTTTTTCCAAAGAAAGTATTCCGAGTATTGCCTCATATTTTCCCAGACATTAATAGGACTTCCTGAATACGAAAATGAATTTTTCATGCGGTAGTACATATTATTACCTTAAATGCGTCCAAGGAGTCGTATAAGTCCGAATAATAGCTGTAGTAATAACCTAGAAATGGAAAATAATATTGTATAATTATAAGAAATTGAGGGATAATTAAATAATAGTAAATAAAACCAACATGTAAATAGAATTTATTTAGTATGCTCTTAGAATGCCTTGTTCATCTCGTCGTTCTATGTGAATGTGTAGAATGCAATACGAAGACAGATTCAAACCAGAAATCATAGTCGAATAATGCATACTTTCTCATTTTAAATTTTTGAAAAGATTGTGGAAGTATGAACGATGTTGCAGATGTTTGTATAATACTTGCTTTGAAAGGAAATGTTTAACAACAATTAGAGCTGAAGTAAACCGCTTACAACTAAATAGTATTTCAGACTTTCATGGCCATTTGACATAGTCCTAACGGTTGTCGGGTTCCGCGTGTCACTAGGTTTTTGTCCCTAACGTTTCGCAAACAACTGTGGTTCGCCCTTACCTTTGACAATTCGAACCGCAGTTGTTCGCGAAACGTCAGGGACAAAAACTTAGTGACAAGGCGGACTAATTACGAGGGAAAGTGAGTAATTAGTGTGATCTAGATGAGGCATGTTGCACATTTTACAACATTTTGTACTAAGTGTTTAGCAAATCAGTTCCTAAATTCATACAAACTACAAGCCATCGCCGATTTTATCCACCTTGGTTTAACTCTGAAATTATTCAAATGTTAAAAGCTAAATCCTTAATACTAAAAAAATATAGGATGTACAGAACCCAATATTTTCTTGATCAATTTAAATATTACAGATTCGAACTTATAAAACTTATATCAGCATCTCATAAAAGTTATATTGTATATAATATAGAGCAAAGTCTGTGCAGGGATCCAAAACGTTTTTGGTCTTACATTCAGGACAAACGCGCACGTACTAGAATAGCTGGGCGTATAAAGTACAATAATATTGAATCCACTGCATCTCCCGATATAGTAAATGCTTTTGCGGAATACTTTAATAGCGTATACACTCAATTCCAAAGTAATCACTTGCTTGCCTTTCACGATATGACAAATTCGACGATAACATTTACGTCGATTACACTAGAAGAAATTTAGTTGGCACTTAGGCGGTCGAAGGATTCTTTTACGTCGGGATCAGATAATAATCCGGGATTTATCGTTCGTGATTGTGCTTATGTATTTGCGAAGCCTTTGCACGTCATTTTCAATCTTGCTTTGAAGCAGTCTGCATTTCCAACAGTTTGGAAGTTGGCGCAGATATGCCCAGTGCTCAAGAAAGACGATCGCTTTGAAATCCATAATTATCGTCCAATTTCTTTACTTTGTAACGTTTCAAAAGCGTTTGAACATTTAGAGTTGCGCGGATGGATCTCTCAAAAGCATCATGGTTTTATATCCCAGCGTTCAACCGTCACTAACCTAGCTTGTTTTACGCAATATGTTTCTATCCACTTTATTCTTCTACGAAAACTGAATTCGTACGGATTCTCAAGACCATTACGCTCACTCTTACAGTCGTAACTGATCAATAGAGAATTTCAAGTATGCTATAGGAACTATGTATCATCCAAGCACATCGCTATTTCTGGTATACCGCAAGGATCCAATCTTGGACCTCTAACATTCCTGCTCTTCATAAACGACATTGCTAGTATTGTTCAATGCGAAACGCTGATGTACGCTGATGATATTAAACTATTTCTAAGCATTGATTCCACTGCGGATTGCGTTTTGCGTCACAGAAGTATCGATTGTGTTTCTAGTAGGTGTAAGCTTAATAGATTGTCGTTAAATATATCCAAATGCGCTACCACGACATTCACTAAGCGTCAGCAAGCTATTATCTGTAATTATAGCGCTGAAGCAAAACCACTGCAGGTGTCAACATCTGTCAAAGGTCTGTGGGTGCTTTTTTGGACCACTCTGTCTTTTTCTAATCACATATCTCAGTTGGTGTCAGAATGTAATAAAATATATGGATTTATTTACCGTAATTATAGGGACTTCCGCAATATACAAGCTCTACCTACATTAATCTTTTCTCTCATTCGATCTCGGTTGATTTGGTTTCCTATTAATGAAAAACACACACTCTATTGAGCCACTGCAGAGAAGATTTCTCAAGCTCTTCTATTTTCTGCCGGAGGGATCTTATCCACATAGAGGCTTTGTATTGCTGCAAAAATTTAATTTTGTTTCTCTTTCTACCAGGAGAATGATTTCTTTGCTAATTTTTTTATTTTATTTAGTACATAACAAGATTGATTGTCACTGGCTCTTCAATAAATATAATTTTCTTATTCCCCGAATTAGCTCGAGGTCGTCATTTGCCTTCGATTGCGGTCGCGCACGAACAAATGGCCTTATAAGGTCCCTAGTGTACCTGATGTGCACTAACTTCAACAGCACATCCGATCTTTGTGACATCAACGCTGACCCATTTATCACTGATGCAGTCTTTCTTTGTCTGGTCTCTTCCCCCTAACATTTGTTAACTTTCCACCACCTATTTTACTTTTAGTATTAGTCGAAAAATCCTTTTTTATATATCTTCTTATACCATAGGGTAATAGTAATGTTTAGAATTTTTGATACATTAAATACATGTAACTTAGCAATTATTTTATCTACATATATTTCTTTTCTATTTATATTTTGCTGTCATGCATATTAATTTTAGTGTTTCCTGTAACTGGGTAATGTACCTGTTGGAAATAAATTAGTATTATTATTATTGTTATTATTATTGTTATTATTATTATTATTATTATTATTATTACTATTACTATTACTATTACTATTACTATTACTATTATTATTACTATTATTATTACTATTATTATTACTATTATTATTATTATTACTATTATTATTATTATTACTATTATTATTACTATTACTATTACTATTATTATTATTATTATTATTATTATTATTATTATTATTATTATTACTATTACTATTACTATTACTATTACTATTACTATTACTATTATTACTATTACTATTACTATTACTATTACTATTACTATTACTATTACTATTACTATTACTATTATTATTACTATTACTATTACTATTACTATTACTATTACTATTACTATTACTATTACTATTACTATTACTATTACTATTACTATTACTATTACTATTACTATTACTATTACTATTACTATTACTACTATTACTATTACTATTACTATTACTATTATTATTATTATTGTCAATCAGTGTTGACGTGTTTAGAACTGCTCCTGTTGCTTGTGATTTTTCGTACAGTTCTAATACGTTTTGACGCCAGGTTTTTTTGCAAGGTGCATCTGCATTAGAAGATAGACTGGTTGGGGTAAGTTCCGTTACTTGGAAGCTGCTGAGAAAGGTAGACCGTGGGTGTTGGTGATTGCGCTGATTTTTTGATTGACATTGTCAGTTGCCAAAGCGTTTGACAGTAATCGAGTGTCATAAGGTAGAAATGGCAACTAGGGAGTCACCTATAAGCAGGTCTGACTTGCTGAGGCCATCTTTGGAACAGGAGAGGACGAAGATGACTACGGGAGGAATTAAACAGTATAAGGACAAGGAAGAACAGGAACTTGCCAAATGTATAGAAATTGTTAAAGGAATGAAAATCGCGTCTGATCGCCAGAAAAATATGTCTATGCAAATTAAGAATGGCCTAAAGAAACTTGAAGAAGCTCTTGACGCAATGACTTTTCACAGAAATAGTTGGAGAAAGGCTGAATGCGAAGTTAAATTTCCTCTTCCAGAGGATGAGACTTGTTAGGAACGTTAGCCAAACTCTCATTGATACCAGTCCAGCAGGACATGACAAAGAAACAGGGATTGTTGATGAATCACTCGAAATCCCTTGGGAAGATGTTCGCCGAAATAGGCGTAAGCGATGTAGAAAGAATGAAGCTAGAAGGACAGCAGCAGAGAGGGAAAGCGGACAGCAGATATCCACTACCACCGGGGTTGCCGCGCCGCTAAATTACAGTAATAAAGAAAAGTTGAATCCCAAAACAGCCCGTCCGAAACACGCAGCCCTGCTTATAAAACCAATGCAAGGGAAAACCTATGCTGAGGTATTATCTGAGATTCGGCAGAGGGTAAAACCAGTAGAGACGGAAGTGAATATAAACGCCGTCAGAAAAACCAAAAAAGGGGCCATTTTGATAGAGTTAGGACGAAGTAGTAGTAACTGTAAAGGGTTTACAAACCAGCTTCAAGAGGCTTTGAAGGAAAAGGCGCAGGTCAGCACTCTTCAGCCTAAACTTAAATTAGAGTTTAGAGACCTGGACTGTTTGACTACGGTAGAAGAAGTGACTGAAGCAATTAGGAAAGCTTTACCAAATTGCGAAACTGACCCGAAGGTGATCTTAACCAAGGCCAATAGCAGACAGCTCAAAATGGCGTTAGTTGAAATTAATGAACACTATGCTCTTGAGTTGCTTAAAACTGCTCGCATTAAGGTAGGATGGGTGAATAGCAGAATACGAAAGAGACTTGAAGTTACCCGGTGCTATAGATGCTTTGGCTTTGGACACCTGCAGGCAACCTGCTCTGAACCAGATAGAAGAAAGGAGGGCTTTGCATGGGATGTGGAGAAAAGGGCCATCTTAAGAAGAACTGCACCAACAAAGCTAGATGCTTTTTGTGCAGTGCTGAAATGCACGCGACCATGTTGCTGGGTCAGGCAAATGCGGAGTTTTCAGACAGGCGCTTGAGAAAGCAAGAGCAGAGTACATCAGTGCTCTAGAAAAGAAACATCAAGTTAATGAATAGAGTTCTTCAAGGGAGCAGAACAGCAGATGAGATCAGAGTAATTCAGATCAATATGAACAGAAGTAGGCTAGCTGACGAACTTTTATATCAGCTGGCGTTTGAATCCAACACGGATATTGTGTTTATCAGCGAGCAGTACAGGAACCGAGATCAGCCCACTTGGTTCTCGGATCCGCTGAGCACCTCGGCTATATGGATATCCAGTTCAAGAAACATTCGAGTAGAGGGGCACGGTTCCGAGGAAGGCTTTGTCTGGGTCAGATGCGAGGCGATGACTTTCTTTAGTTGCTACCTCACCCCCAATGAGAGTATTCAACAGTTCCGCACAAAGATAGATGCTTTGGAGGATGCTATCTTCAATACCCAAGGAGAGGTAATTGTTGGGGGAGACTTTAATGCTAAGGCGATAGAGTGGGGTATGCCGCATCCGGACTCCCGAGGAAGGTATATTCTAGAAATGGCGGCCAGGACTGGGCTTATTGTTCTTAATGAGAGTGAAGTGACTACCTTCCGTCGACCTGGTTACTCAGAGACTATACCGGACGTCTCTTTTGCATCCGAGGCATTAGTACCTAGGATCGTGGACTGGAAAGTATCTGAAAGTTATACAGGAAGCGATCACCAGGCTATTACCTTCACCGTGTATGGTCGATCTGAGGCCCGCTGCCGGTTCTCACCGAATTCTGGTGGCTGGAACTTTGGGAAACTTGACACGGAACGATTCTGTAGGGCCCTGCCTCCTGTATGTCGACTTATAGCAGGATCGGAGGTAGATGCGAGGGAGCGAGTGGAGAGACTTGTTGAGTCGACAATGTCAGGCATTGCATCTGCCTGCGATGCCTCTATGCCTAGAAAAGCTCCCCGACATTGTAAACGGGCAGCTTACTGGTGGACGGCTGAGATAGCTGAGCTGCGCAAGCGTTGCCTCCGATTAAGGCGAATCGCGCAAAGGGCTGGGAACCGAGAGGAGGCTAATATAAGATCTGCTGAGCACCGAGAAGCCAAGAAATCCCTGCGACGGGCAATTAATGAGTCAAAAGCGCGCCACTGGAAAGACATGGTGTCGGACGTGGACTCTGAGCCTTGGGGCTAGGATACAAGCTCGTCACCCGTCGACTTGGGGCGATGAAACCGCCGGCTATTCTGGAGCTAACCAGGATGCAGCGAATTGTGCGAGCGCTTTTCCCCTCTCATCCTGCGAGGATGGACAGAGGTTTGAGGATGCCAGGAGATTTCCTACCATTTAATGAGGAGGAACTCAGAACGGTAATGGGGTCCCTTGCTCAAAGGAGAGCACCAGGACCGGACAACATTACAAACGAGATCCTGAAATTGGTATACCAGCATAGCCCACATCTGTTGCTGGATATGTACAACGAGTGCCTGGCCGCGGGAGTTTTTCCCACACGTTGGAAGGTTGCCAGATTGGTGCTAATCACTAAAAGCAGGAGATCCGGATGACCCATCTACGTACCGCCCTCTATGCATGCTGGACACGGCGGGTAAGGTTCTGGAGAGGCTTATACGGACAAGATTGCAGGCAGTGATGGAGGATGCTGGCGGTTTGTCGCCCCGACAGTACGGATTCCGCCGGGGAAGATCAACTGCCGACGCTCTATGGGAAGTTTGTGATGCGGTAACCAGAGCAGAGAACCACAATCACTACTCGCGTCGAATCGTTCTTCTTGTTACCTTAGACGTCCGAAATGCATTCAATTCGGCAAGATGGGTGGATATATTGAATGCTTTGGAGCACTCCTTTCGGGTGCCGCCGTACCTTTTGCGGATGATTGACGACTACCTGCGGAATCGTTCCATCATATACGATACGAAGCAGGGTCGATGCAATGATAAGGTGACGTCTGGGGTTGCCCAAGGATCTATTTTAGGACCGGATTTCTGGAACATCCTATATGACGGACTCTTGAGGCAGGAAATGCCCGAGGAAGTGACTCTTGTTGGGTATGCGGACGACATCGCACTGCTCATTACTGAGCGGGATGTAGAACTAGCACAGCTCAAACTTAACCAAACCATGAGGAGGGTAACTCATTGGATGGAAATGCATGGTTTGAGTCTAGCACTTAACAAAACTGAGGTCGTCATTCTATCTAAGAAGCAGATAGACACAATCGTACCCCTTCGCGTGGGGATGTGGAAATTTTCACCAGCCCAACAGTTAGATACCTTGGAGTGATGATTGACACCAAAATGACCTTTCGTCACCAGATTTTACGTACTGCCGATAAGGCGGCGAAGATGGTTGCGAACTTGAGTAGGTTGATGGCTAATGTTGGTGGTCCTCGGCCAAAGAAGCGGAGGTTATTGATGTCGACAGTTCAGTCGGTCTTACTGTACGGCTCCGAGGTGTGGGCGGACGCGCTGAGCAAGGAGATGTATCGTAAGAGACTGGCCCAGGTGCAGAGAAGGGCTGCACTGAGAGTTGCCTCGGCGTACCGCACTGTGTCGGAACCGGCGGTCCTAGTGGTAGCGGGAGTCATCCCAGTGTCGCTCCTTGCTCAGGAAAGGAAGCGCATATATATGAGGAGACGTGCAGGTGAAGAACGAGTCGCCAACGAAAGAGACGCCACATTAGAAGCATGGCAACGACTTTGGGAGACGGACGGAAGAGGGCGCTGGACTGCGAGACTGATCCCGCGCCTCCGCCCTTGGATCTCTAGAACCCATGGGGAGGTGGATTATTACCTGACTCAGTTTTTGACCGGTCATGGCTATTTCAAATCGTATCTGCACCGAATGGGTAAGACTGAGACTGGAACATGTTTGTATTGTCCAAATGAGGTAGATGATGCGCACCATACCTTCTTCTTATGTGAGAGATGGGCGGAACCAAGACGGTTACTCGAAATGGAGATCGGCGAATTTATGATCGACACAATTATAACGAAGATATCAGCCAATGAAAATTGCTGGACAAGTTTAACGCGATACGTCCAATATGTCCTGCGCACGAAGAAAGGCGATTTGGACCGCAACATGGAAAGAGGATTGCTCTAATTCGAAAGTCCAGTGGAGCGTGGCCTTTGTACATCAAACTAGACACAGCCCGAACTAAAGTGATTAACGGGTGGTGGCTGGTAGTCCTCTATTGAAGGGAGTCCGAGTATTGATGCTTATTATTATTATTATTGTTATTATTATTATTGTTATTATTTTTGTTATTGTTATTGTTGTTGTTGTTACTGTTATTGTTATTGTTGTTACTATTATTAGTTTCGCGGTACGTGCAATATGTACCGCGCAAAAAGAAGGGAATTGCAGCATAGACAGAGAATTGTTATAATTCCAAACCACAACGGAGTGTGGCCTTTCTACAGCCAAATGCATAGACCCAGCCTGAAGTAATGTGATAAACGGTTCCGGACTGGTGTCTAGAAGAAGAGGGGGTGTTTTAGTTGGTAGTCCTCCTTCAGAGGGAGTCCATCATAACTAGTATAGATGGATATACTAGTATGCGTCAATGCATTTCACCTCCGCAAAAAAAAAAAAAAAAAATTATTATTATTATTATTATTATTATTATTATTATTATTATTATTATTATTATTATTATTATTATTATTATTATTATTATTATTATTATTATTATTATTATTATTATTATTATTATTATTATTATTATTATTATTATTTTTATTATTATTATTATTATTATTATTATTATTATTATTATTATTACTATTATTATTATTATTATTATTATTATTATTATTATTATTAATATTATTATTATTATTATTATTATTATTATTATTATTATTATTATTATTATTATTATTATTATTATTATTATTATTATTATTATTATTATTATTATTATTATTATTATTATTATTATTATTATTATTACTGTTATTATTATTATTATTATTATTATTATTATTATTATTATTATTATTATTATTATTATTATTATTATTATTATTATTATTATTACTATTACTATTACTATTACTATTACTATTACTATTACTATTACTATTACTATTACTATTATTATTACTATTACTATTACCATTACTATTACTATTACTATTACTATTACTATTACTATTACTATTACTATTACTATTACTATTACTATTACTATTACTATTACTATTACTATTACTATTACTATTACTATTACTATTACTATTACTATTACTATTACTAGTGTTGACGTGTTTAGAACTGCTCCTGTTGCTTGTGATTTTTCGTACAGTTCTAGTACGTTTTGACGCCAGGTTTTTTTGCAAGGTGCATCTGCATTAGAAGATAGACTGGTTGGGGTAAGTTCCGTTACTTGGAAGCTGCTGAGAAAGGTAGACCGTGGGTGTTGGTGATTGCGCTGATTTTTTTGATTGACATTGTCAGTTGCCAAAGCGTTTGACAGTAATCGAGTGTCATAAGGTAGAAATGGCAACTAGGGAGTCACCTATAAGCAGGTCTGACTTGCTGAGGCCATCTTTGGAACAGGAGAGGACGAAGATGACTACGGGAGGAATTAAACAGCATAAGGACAAGGAAGAACAGGAACTTGCCAAATGTATAGAAATTGTTAAAGGAATGAAAATCGCGTCTGATCGCCAGAAAAATATGTCTATGCAAATTAAGAATGGCCTAAAGAAACTTGAAGAAGCTCTTGACGCAATGACTTTTCACAGAAATAGTTGGAGAAAGGCTGAATGCGAAGTTAAATTTCCTCTTCCAGAGGATGAGAGACTTGTTAGGAACGTTAGCCAAACTCTCATTGATACCAGTCCAGCAGGACATGACAAAGAAACAGGGATTGTTGATGAATCACTCAGAAATCCCTTGGGAAGATGTTCGCCGAAATAGGCGTAAGCGATGTAGAAAGAATGAAGCTAGAAGGACAGCAGCAGAGAGGGAAAGCGGACAGCAGATATCCACTACCACCGGGGTTGCCGCGCCGCTAAATTACAGTAATAAAGAAAAGTTGAATCCCAAAACAGCCCGTCCGAAACACGCAGCCCTGCTTATAAAACCAATGCAAGGGAAAACCTATGCTGAGGTATTATCTGAGATTCGGCAGAGGTAAAACCAGTAGAGACGGAAGTGAATATAAACGCCGTCAGAAAAACCAAAAAGGGGCCATTTTGATAGAGTTAGGACGAAGTAGTAGTAACTGTAAAGGGTTTACAAACCAGCTTCAAGAGGCTTTGAAGGAAAAGGCGCAGGTCAGCACTCTTCAGCCTAAACTTAAATTAGAGTTTAGAGACCTGGACTGTTTGACTACGGTAGAAGAAGTGACTGAAGCAATTAGGAAAGCTTTACCAAATTGCGAAACTGACCCGAAGGTGATCTTAACCAAGGCCAATAGCAGACAGCTCAAAATGGCGTTAGTTGAAATTAATGAACACTATGCTCTTGAGTTGCTTAAAACTGCTCGCATTAAGGTAGGATGGGTGAATAGCAGAATACAGAAAGAGACTTGAAGTTACCCGGTGCTATAGATGCTTTGGCTTTGGACACCGGCAGGCAACCTGCTCTGAACCAGATAGAAGAAAGGAGGGGCTTTGCATGGGATGTGGAGAAAAGAGGCCATCTTAAGAAGAACTGCACCAACAAAGCTAGATGCTTTTTGTGCAGTGCTGAAAATGCACGCGACCATGTTGCTGGGTCAGGCAAATGCGGAGTTTTCAGACAGGCGCTTGAGAAAGCAAGAGCAGAGTACATCAGTGCTCTAGAAAAGAAACATCAAGTTAATGAATAGAGTTCTTCAAGGGAGCAGAACAGCAGATGAGATCAGAGTAATTCAGATCAATATGAACAGAAGTAGGCTAGCTGACGAACTTTTATATCAGCTGGCGTTTGAATCCAACACGGATATTGTGTTTATCAGCGAGCAGTACAGGAACCGAGATCAGCCCACTTGGTTCTCGGATCCGCTGAGCACCTCGGCTATATGGATATCCAGTTCAAGAAACATTGGAGTAGAGGCACGGTTACGAGGAAGGCTTTGTCTGGGTCAGATGCGAGGCGATGACTTTCTTTAGTTGCTACCTCACCCCCAATGAGAGTATTCAACAGTTCCGCACAAAGATAGATGCTTTGGAGGATGCTATCTTCAATACCCAAGGAGAGGTAATTGTTGGGGAGACTTTAATGCTAAGGCGATAGAGTGGGGTATGCCGCATCCGGACTCCCGAGGAAGGTATATTCTAGAAATGGCGGCCAGGACTGGGCTTATTGTTCTTAATGAGAGGGAAGTGACTACCTTCCGTCGACCTGGTTACTCAGAGACTATACCGGACGTCTCTTTTGCATCCGAGGCATTAGTACCTAGGATCGTGGACTGGAAAGTATCTGAAAGTTATACAGGAAGCGATCACCAGGCTATTACCTTCACCGTGTATGGTCGATCTGAGGCCCGCTGCCGGTTCTCACCGAATTCTGGTGGCTGGAACTTTGGGAAACTTGACACGGAACGATTCTGTAGGGCCCTGCCTCCTGTATGTCGACTTATAGCAGGATCGGAGGTAGATGCGAGGGAGCGAGTGGAGAGACTTGTTGAGTCGACAATGTCAGGCATTGCATCTGCCTGCGATGCCTCTATGCCTAGAAAAGCTCCCCGACATTGTAAACGGGCAGCTTACTGGTGGACGGCTGAGATAGCTGAGCTGCGCAAGCGTTGCCTCCGATTAAGGCGAATCGCGCAAAGGGCTGGGAACCGAGAGGAGGCTAATATAAGATCTGCTGAGCACCGAGAAGCCAAGAAATCCCTGCGACGGGCAATTAATGAGTCAAAAGCGCGCCACTGGAAAGACATGGTGTCGGACGTGGACTCTGAGCCTTGGGGGCTAGGATACAAGCTCGTCACCCGTCGACTTGGGGCGATGAAACCGCCGGCTATTCTGGAGCTAACCAGGATGCAGCGAATTGTGCGAGCGCTTTTCCCCTCTCATCCTGCGAGGATGGACAGAGGTTTGAGGATGCCAGGAGATTTCCTACCATTTAATGAGGAGGAACTCAGAACGGTAATGGGGTCCCTTGCTCAAAGGAGAGCACCAGGACCGGACAACATTACAAACGAGATCCTGAAATTGGTATACCAGCATAGCCCACATCTGTTGCTGGATATGTACAACGAGTGCCTGGCCGCGGGAGTTTTTCCCACACGTTGGAAGGTTGCCAGATTGGTGCTAATCACTCAAAAGCAGGAGATCCGGATGACCCATCTACGTACCGCCCTCTATGCATGCTGGACACGGCGGGTAAGGTTCTGGAGAGGCTTATACGGACAAGATTGCAGGCAGTGATGGAGGATGCTGGGGGTTTGTCGCCCCGACAGTACGGATTCCGCCGGGGAAGATCAACTGCCGACGCTCTACGGGAAGTTTGTGATGCGGTAACCAGAGCAGAGGACCACAATCACTACTCGCGTCGAATCGTTCTTCTTGTTACCTTAGACGTCCGAAATGCATTCAATTCGGCAAGATGGGTGGATATATTGAATGCTTTGGAGCACTCCTTTCGGGTGCCGCCGTACCTTTTGCGGATGATTGACGACTACCTGCGGAATCGTTCCATCATATAATACGATACGAAGCAGGGTCGATGCAATGATAAGGTGACGTCTGGGGTTGCCCAGGATCTATTTTAGGACCGGATTTCTGGAACATCCTATATGACGGACTCTTGAGGCAGGAAATGCCCGAGGAAGTGACTCTTGTTGGGTATGCGGACGACATCGCACTGCTCATTACTGAGCGGGATGTAGAACTAGCACAGCTCAAACTTAACCAAACCATGAGGAGGGTAACTCATTGGATGGAAATGCATGGTTTGAGTCTAGCACTTAACAAAACTGAGGTCGTCATTCTATCTAAGAAGCAGATAGACACAATCGTACCCCTTCGCGTGGGGGATGTGGAAATTTTCACCAGCCCAACAGTTAGATACCTTGGAGTGATGATTGACACCAAAATGACCTTTCGTCACCAGATTTTACGTACTGCCGATAAGGCGGCGAAGATGGTTGCGAACTTGAGTAGGTTGATGGCTAATGTTGGTGGTCCTCGGCCAAAGAAGCGGAGGTTATTGATGTCGACAGTTCAGTCGGTCTTACTGTACGGCTCCGAGGTGTGGGCGGACGCGCTGAGCAAGGAGATGTATCGTAAGAGACTGGCCCAGGTGCAGAGAAGGGCTGCACTGAGAGTTGCCTCGGCGTACCGCACTGTGTCGGAACCGGCGGTCCTAGTGGTAGCGGGAGTCATCCCAGTGTCGCTCCTTGCTCAGGAAAGGAAGCGCATATATATGAGGAGACGTGCAGGTGAAGAACGAGTCGCCAACGAAAGAGACGCCACATTAGAAGCATGGCAACGACTTTGGGAGACGGACGGAAGAGGGCGCTGGACTGCGAGACTGATCCCGCGCCTCCGCCCTTGGATCTCTAGAACCCATGGGGAGGTGGATTATTACCTGACTCAGTTTTTGACCGGTCATGGCTATTTCAAATCGTATCTGCACCGAATGGGTAAGACTGAGACTGGAACATGTTTGTATTGTCCAAATGAGGTAGATGATGCGCACCATACCTTCTTCTTATGTGAGAGATGGGCGGAACCAAGACGGTTACTCGAAATGGAGATCGGCGAATTTACGATCGACACAATTATAACGAAGATATCAGCCAATGAAAATTGCTGGACAAGTTTAACGCGATACGTTCAATATGTCCTGCGCACGAAGAAAGGCGATTTGGATCGCAACATGGAAAGAGAATTGCTCTAATTCGAAAGTCCAGTGGAGCGTGGCCTTTGTACAGCAAACTAGACACAGCCCGAACTAAAGTGATTAACGGGTGGTGGCTGGTAGTCCTCTATTGAAGGGAGTCCGAGTATTGATGTTTATTATTATTATTATTGTTATTATTATTATTGTTATTGTTATTATTGTTGTTATTGTTGTTATTGTTACTGTTATTGTTATGGTTGTTACTATTATTAGTTTCGCGGTACGTGCAATATGTGCCGCGCAAAAAGAAGGGAATTGCAGCATAGACAGAGAATTGTTATAATTCCAAACCACAACGGAGTGTGGCCTTTCTACAGCCAAATGCATAGACCCAGCCCGAAGTAATGTGATAAACGGTTCCGGACTGGTGTCTAGAAGAAGAGGGGGTGTTTTAGTTGGTAGTCCTCCTTCAGAGGGAGTCCAACATAACTAGTATAGATGGATATACTAGTATGCGTCAATGCATTTCACCCCCCCAAAAAAAAAAAAAAAAAAAAAAAAACTATTACTATTACTATTACTATTACTATTACTATTACTATTACTATTACTATTACTATTACTATTACTATTACTATTACTATTACTATTACTATTACTATTACTATTACTATTACTATTACTATTACTATTACTATTACTATTACTATTACTATTACTATTACTATTACTATTACTATTACTATTACTATTACTCAATTATTACTATTTACTATTACTATTACTATTACTATTACTATTACTATTACTACTATTGCTATTACTAATTACTATTACTAATACTATTGCTATTACTATTACTAATTGCTGTTATCATTGCTATTGCTATTGCTATTACTATTGCTATTGCTAATACCATTACCATTACTATTACTATTGCTATTGCTAATTACTAATTACTATCCATTGCTATTACTAATACCAATACTGTTACTATTGCTGTTACTGTACTAATTATACTATCACTATTACTATTACTATTACTATTGCTATTACTAATTACTATTACTATTACTATTACTATTACTATTACTATTACTATTACTATTACTATTACTATTACTATTACTATTACTATTACTATTACTATTACTATTACTATTACTATTACTATTACTATTACTATTACCATTACTATTACTATTACTATTACTATTACTATTACTATTACTATTACTATTACTATTACTATTACTATTACTATTACTATTACTATTACTATTACTATTACTATTACTATTACTATTACTAGTGTTGACGTGTTTAGAACTGCTCCTGTTGCTTGTGATTTTCGTACAGTTCTAGTACGTTTTGACGCCAGGTTTTTTTGCAAGGTGCATCTGCATTAGAAGATAGACTGGTTGGGGTAAGTTCCGTTACTTGGAAGCTGCTGAGAAAGGTAGACCGTGGGTGTTGGTGATTGCGCTGATTTTTTTGATTGACATTGTCAGTTGCCAAAGCGTTTGACAGTAATCGAGTGTCATAAGGTAGAAATGGCAACTAGGGAGTCACCTATAAGCAGGTCTGACTTGCTGAGGCCATCTTTGGAACAGGAGAGGACGAAGATGACTACGGGAGGAATTAAACAGCATAAGGACAAGGAAGAACAGGAACTTGCCAAATGTATAGAAATTGTTAAAGGAATGAAAATCGCGTCTGATCGCCAGAAAAATATGTCTATGCAAATTAAGAATGGCCTAAAGAAACTTGAAGAAGCTCTTGACGCAATGACTTTTCACAGAAATAGTTGGAGAAAGGCTGAATGCGAAGTTAAATTTCCTCTTCCAGAGGATGAGAGACTTGTTAGGAACGTTAGCCAAACTCTCATTGATACCAGTCCAGCAGGACATGACAAAGAAACAGGGATTGTTGATGAATCACTCGAAATCCCTTGGGAAGATGTTCGCCGAAATAGGCGTAAGCGATGTAGAAAGAATGAAGCTAGAAGGACAGCAGCAGAGAGGAAAGCGGACAGCAGATATCCACTACCACCGGGGTTGCCGCGCCGCTAAATTACAGTAATAAAGAAAAGTTGAATCCCAAAACAGCCCGTCCGAAACACGCAGCCCTGCTTATAAAACCAATGCAAGGGAAAACCTATGCTGAGGTATTATCTGAGATTCGGCAGAGGTAAAACCAGTAGAGACGGAAGTGAATATAAACGCCGTCAGAAAACCAAAAAAGGGGCCATTTTGATAGAGTTAGGACGAAGTAGTAGTAACTGTAAAGGGTTTACAAACCAGCTTCAAGAGGCTTTGAAGGAAAAGGCGCAGGTCAGCACTCTTCAGCCTAAACTTAAATTAGAGTTTAGAGACCTGGACTGTTTGACTACGGTAGAAGAAGTGACTGAAGCAATTAGGAAAGCTTTACCAAATTGCGAAACTGACCCGAAGGTGATCTTAACCAAGGCCAATAGCAGACAGCTCAAAATGGCGTTAGTTGAAATTAATGAACACTATGCTCTTGAGTTGCTTAAAACTGCTCGCATTAAGGTAGGATGGGTGAATAGCAGAATACGAAAGAGACTTGAAGTTACCCGGTGCTATAGATGCTTTGGCTTTGGACACCGGCAGGCAACCTGCTCTGAACCAGATAGAAGAAAGGAGGGGCTTTGCATGGGATGTGGAGAAAAGGGCCATCTTAAGAAGAACTGCACCAACAAAGCTAGATGCTTTTTGTGCAGTGCTGAAAATGCACGCGACCATGTTGCTGGGTCAGGCAAATGCGGAGTTTTCAGACAGGCGCTTGAGAAAGCAAGAGCAGAGTACATCAGTGCTCTAGAAAAGAAACATCAAGTTAATGAATAGAGTTCTTCAAGGGAGCAGAACAGCAGATGAGATCAGAGTAATTCAGATCAATATGAACAGAAGTAGGCTAGCTGACGAACTTTTATATCAGCTGGCGTTTGAATCCAACACGGATATTGTGTTTATCAGCGAGCAGTACAGGAACCGAGATCAGCCCACTTGGTTCTCGGATCCGCTGAGCACCTCGGCTATATGGATATCCAGTTCAAGAAACATTGGAGTAGAGGGGCACGGTTACGAGGAAGGCTTTGTCTGGGTCAGATGCGAGGCGATGACTTTCTTTAGTTGCTACCTCACCCCCAATGAGAGTATTCAACAGTTCCGCACAAAGATAGATGCTTTGGAGGATGCTATCTTCAATACCCAAGGAGAGGTAATTGTTGGGGGAGACTTTAATGCTAAGGCGATAGAGTGGGGTATGCCGCATCCGGACTCCCGAGGAAGGTATATTCTAGAAATGGCGGCCAGGACTGGGCTTATTGTTCTTAATGAGAGGGAAGTGACTACCTTCCGTCGACCTGGTTACTCAGAGACTATACCGGACGTCTCTTTTTGCATCCGAGGCATTAGTACCTAGGATCGTGGACTGGAAAGTATCTGAAAGTTATACAGGAAGCGATCACCAGGCTATTACCTTCACCGTGTATGGTCGATCTGAGGCCCGCTGCCGGTTCTCACCGAATTCTGGTGGCTGGAACTTTGGGAAACTTGACACGGAACGATTCTGTAGGGCCCTGCCTCCTGTATGTCGACTTATAGCAGGATCGGAGGTAGATGCGAGGGAGCGAGTGGAGAGACTTGTTGAGTCGACAATGTCAGGCATTGCATCTGCCTGCGATGCCTCTATGCCTAGAAAAGCTCCCCGACATTGTAAACGGGCAGCTTACTGGTGGACGGCTGAGATAGCTGAGCTGCGCAAGCGTTGCCTCCGATTAAGGCGAATCGCGCAAAGGGCTGGGAACCGAGAGGAGGCTAATATAAGATCTGCTGAGCACCGAGAAGCCAAGAAATCCCTGCGACGGGCAATTAATGAGTCAAAAGCGCGCCACTGGAAAGACATGGTGTCGGACGTGGACTCTGAGCCTTGGGGCTAGGATACAAGCTCGTCACCCGTCGACTTGGGGCGATGAAACCGCCGGCTATTCTGGAGCTAACCAGGATGCAGCGAATTGTGCGAGCGCTTTTCCTCTCATCCTGCGAGGATGGACAGAGGTTTGAGGATGCCAGGAGATTTCCTACCATTTAATGAGGAGGAACTCAGAACGGTAATGGGGTCCCTTGCTCAAAGGAGAGCACCAGGACCGGACAACATTACAAACGAGATCCTGAAATTGGTATACCAGCATAGCCCACATCTGTTGCTGGATATGTACAACGAGTGCCTGGCCGCGGGAGTTTTTCCCACACGTTGGAAGGTTGCCAGATTGGTGCTAATCACTAAAAAGCAGGGAGATCCGGATGACCCTTCTACGTACCGCCCTCTATGCATGCTGGACACGGCGGGTAAGGTTCTGGAGAGGCTTATACGAACAAGATTGCAGGCAGTGATGGAGGATGCTGGGGGTTTGTCGCCCCGACAGTACGGATTCCGCCGGGGAAGATCAACTGCCGACGCTATACGGGAAGTTTGTGATGCGGTAACCAGAGCAGAGGACCACAACCACTACTCGCGTCGAATCGTTCTTCTTGTTACCTTAGACGTCCGAAATGCATTCAATTCGGCAAGATGGGTGGATATATTGAATGCTTTGGAGCACTCCTTTCGGGTGCCGCCGTACCTTTTGCGGATGATTGACGACTACCTGCGGAATCGTTCCATCATATACGATACGAGGCAGGGTCGATGCAATGATAAGGTGACGTCTGGGGTTGCCCAAGGATCTATTTTAGGACCGGATTTCTGGAACATCCTATATGACGGACTCTTGAGGCAGGAAATGCCCGAGGAAGTGACTCTTGTTGGGTATGCGGACGACATCGCACTGCTCATTACTGAGCGGGATGTAGAACTAGCACAGCTCAAACTTAACCAAACCATGAGGAGGGTAACTCATTGGATGGAAATGCATGGTTTGAGTCTAGCACTTAACAAAACTGAGGTCGTCATTCTATCTAAGAAGCAGATAGACACAATCGTACCCCTTCGCGTGGGGATGTGGAAATTTTCACCAGCCCAACAGTTAGATACCTTGGAGTGATGATTGACACCAAAATGACCTTTCGTCACCAGATTTTACGTACTGCCGATAAGGCGGCGAAGATGGTTGCGAACTTGAGTAGGTTGATGGCTAATGTTGGTGGTCCTCGGCCAAAGAAGCGGAGGTTATTGATGTCGACAGTTCAGTCGGTCTTACTGTACGGCTCCGAGGTGTGGGCGGACGCGTTGAGCAAGGAGATGTATCGTAAGAGACTGGCCCAGGTGCAGAGAAGGGCTGCACTGAGAGTTGCCTCGGCGTACCGCACTGTGTCGGAACCGGCGGTCCTAGTGGTAGCGGGAGTCATCCCAGTGTCGCTCCTTGCTCAGGAAAGGAAGCGCATATATATGAGGAGACGTGCAGGTGAAGAACGAGTCGCCAACGAAAGAGACGCCACATTAGAAGCATGGCAACGACTTTGGGAGACGGACGGAAGAGGGCGCTGGACTGCGAGACTGATCCCGCGCCTCCGCCCTTGGATCTCTAGAACCCATGGGGAGGTGGACTATTACCTGACTCAGTTTTTGACCGGTCATGGCTATTTCAAATCGTATTTGCACCGAATGGGTAAGACCGAGACTGGAACATGTTTGTATTGTCCAAATGAGGTAGATGATGCGCACCATACCTTCTTCTTATGTGAGAGATGGGCGGAACCAAGACGGTTACTCGAAATGGAGATCGGCGAATTTACGATCGACACAATTATAACGAAGATATCAGCCAATGAAAATTGCTGGACAAGTTTAACGCGATACGTTCAATATGTCCTGCGCACGAAGAAAGGCGATTTGGACCGCAACATGGAAAGAGAATTGCTCTAATTCGAAAGTCCAGTGGAGCGTGGCCTTTGTACAGCAAACTAGACACAGCCCGAACTAAAGTGATTAACGGGTGGTGGCTGGTAGTCCTCTATTGAAGGGAGTCCGAGTATTGATGTTTATTATTATTATTATTGTTATTATTATTATTGTTATTGTTATTATTGTTGTTATTGTTACTGTTATTGTTATTGTTACTGTTATTGTTATTGTTGTTACTATTATTAGTTTCGCGGTACGTGCAATATGTACCGCGCAAAAAGAAGGGAATTGCAGCATAGACAGAGAATTGTTATAATTCCAAACCACAACGGAGTGTGGCCTTTCTACAGCCAAATGCATAGACCCAGCCCGAAGTAATGTGATAAACGGTTCCGGACTGGTGTCTAGAAGAAGAGGGGGTGTTTTAGTTGGTAGTCCTCCTTCAGAGGGAGTCCAACATAACTAGTATAGATGGATATACTAGTATGCGTCAATGCATTTCACCTCCGCAAAAAAAAAAAAATTATTATTATTATTATTATTATTATTATTATTATTATTATTATTATTATTATTATTATTATTATTATTATTATTATTATTATTATTATTATTATTATTATTATTATTATTATTATTATTATGATTATTATTATTATTATTATTATTATTATTATTATTATTATTATTATTATTATTATGATTATTATTATTATTATTATTATTATTATTATTATTATTATTATTATTATTATTATTATTATTATTATTATTATTATTATTATTATTATTATTATTATTATTATTATTATTATTATTATTATTATTATTATTATTATTATTATTATTATTATTATTATTATTATTATTATTATTATTATTATTATTATTATTATTATTATTATTATTATTATTATTATTATTATTATTATTATTATTATTATTATTATTATTATTATTATTATTATTATTATTATTATTATTATTATTATTATTATTATTATTATTATTATTATTATTATTATTATTATTATTATTATTATTATTATTATTATTATTATTATTATTATTATTATTATTATTATTATTATTATTATTATTATTATTATTATTATTATTATTATTATTATTATTATTATTATTATTATTATTATTATTATTATTATTATTATTATTATTATTATTATTATTATTATTATTATTATTATTATTATTACTATTATTATTATTATTATTATTATTATTATTATTATTATTATTACTATTATTATTATTATTATTATTATTATTATTATTATTATTACTATTATTATTATTATTATTATTACTATTATTATTGAGTTGTCAATCAGTGTTGACGTGTTTAGAACTGCTCCTGTTGCTTGTGATTTTTCGTACAGTTCTAGTACGTTTTGACGCCAGGTTTTTTTGCAAGGTGCATCTGCATTAGAAGATAGACTGGTTGGGGTAAGTTCCGTTACTTGGAAGCTGCTGAGAAAGGTAGACCGTGGGTGTTGGTGATTGCGCTGATTTTTTTGATTGACATTGTCAGTTGCCAAAGCGTTTGACAGTAATCGAGTGTCATAAGGTAGAAATGGCAACTAGGGAGTCACCTATAAGCAGGTCTGACTTGCTGAGGCCATCTTTGGAACAGGAGAGGACGAAGATGACTACGGGAGGAATTAAACAGCATAAGGACAAGGAAGAACAGGAACTTGCCAAATGTATAGAAATTGTTAAAGGAATGAAAATCGCGTCTGATCGCCAGAAAAATATGTCTATGCAAATTAAGAATGGCCTAAAGAAACTTGAAGAAGCTCTTGACGCAATGACTTTTCACAGAAATAGTTGGAGAAAGGCTGAATGCGAAGTTAAATTTCCTCTTCCAGAGGATGAGAGACTTGTTAGGAACGTTAGCCAAACTCTCATTGATACCAGTCCAGCAGGACATGACAAAGAAACAGGGATTGTTGATGAATCACTCGAAATCCTTTGGGAAGATGTTCGCCGAAGTAGGCGTAAGCGATGTAGAAAGAATGAAGCTAGAAGGACAGCAGCAGAGAGGGAAAGCGGACAGCAGATATCCACTACCACCGGGGTTGCCGCGCCGCTAAATTACAGTAATAAAGAAAAGTTGAATCCCAAAACAGCCCGTCCGAAACACGCAGCCCTGCTTATAAAACCAATGCAAGGGAAAACCTATGCTGAGGTATTATCTGAGATTCGGCAGAGGGTAAAACCAGTAGAGACGGAAGTGAATATAAACGCCGTCAGAAAAACCAAAAAAGGGGCCATTTTGATAGAGTTAGGACGAAGTAGTAGTAATTGTAAAGGGTTTACAAACCAGCTTCAAGAGGCTTTGAAGGAAAATGCGCAGGTCAGCACTCTTCAGCCTAAACTAAAATTAGAGTTTAGAGACCTGGACTGTTTGACTACGGTAGAAGAAGTGACTGAAGCAATTAGGAAAGCTTTACCAAATTGCGAAACTGACCCGAAGGTGATCTTAACCAAGGCCAATAGCAGACAGCTCAAAATGGCGTTAGTTGAAATTAATGAACACTATGCTCTTGAGTTGCTTAAAACTGCTCGCATTAAGGTAGGATGGGTGAATAGCAGAATACGAAAGAGACTTGAAGTTACCCGGTGCTATAGATGCTTTGGCTTTGGACACCGGCAGGCAACCTGCTCTGAACCAGATAGAAGAAAGGAGGGGCTTTGCATGGGATGTGGAGAAAAGGGCCATCTTAAGAAGAACTGCACCAACAAAGCTAGATGCTTTTTGTGCAGTGCTGAAAATGCACGCGACCATGTTGCTGGGTCAGGCAAATGCGGAGTTTTCAGACAGGCGCTTGAGAAAGCAAGAGCAGAGTACATCAGTGCTCTAGAAAAGAAACATCAAGTTAATGAATAGAGTTCTTCAAGGGAGCAGAACAGCAGATGAGATCAGAGTAATTCAGATCAATATGAACAGAAGTAGGCTAGCTGACGAACTTTTATATCAGCTGGCGTTTGAATCCAACACGGATATTGTGTTTATCAGCGAGCAGTACAGGAACCGAGATCAGCCCACTTGGTTCTCGGATCCGCTGAGCACCTCGGCTATATGGATATCCAGTTCAAGAAACATTCGAGTAGAGGGGCACGGTTCCGAGGAAGGCTTTGTCTGGGTCAGATGCGAGGCGATGACTTTCTTTAGTTGCTACCTCACCCCCAATGAGAGTATTCAACAGTTCCGCACAAAGATAGATGCTTTGGAGGATGCTATCTTCAATACCCAAGGAGAGGTAATTGTTGGGGAGACTTTAATGCTAAGGCGATAGAGTGGGGTATGCCGCATCCGGACTCCCGAGGAAGGTATATTCTAGAAATGGCGGCCAGGACTGGGCTTATTGTTCTTAATGAGAGGGAAGTGACTACCTTCCGTCGACCTGGTTACTCAGAGACTATACCGGACGTCTCTTTTGCATCCGAGGCATTAGTACCTAGGATCGTGGACTGGAAAGTATCTGAAAGTTATACAGGAAGCGATCACCAGGCTATTACCTTCACCGTGTATGGTCGATCTGAGGCCCGCTGCCGGTTCTCACCGAATTCTGGTGGCTGGAACTTTGGGAAACTTGACACGGAACGATTCTGTAGGGCCCTGCCTCCTGTATGTCGACTTATAGCAGGATCGGAGGTAGATGCGAGGGAGCGAGTGGAGAGACTTGTTGAGTCGACAATGTCAGGCATTGCATCTGCCTGTGATGCCTCTATGCCTAGAAAAGCTCCCCGACATTGTAAACGGGCAGCTGACTGGTGGACGGCTGAGATAGCTGAGCTGCGCAAGCGTTGCCTCCGATTAAGGCGAATCGCGCAAAGGGCTGGGAACCGAGAGGAGGCTAATATAAGATCTGCTGAGCACCGAGAAGCCAAGAAATCCCTGCGACGGGCAATTAATGAGTCAAAAGCGCGCCATTGGAAAGACTTGGTGTCGGACGTGGACTCTGAGCCTTGGGGGCTAGGATACAAGCTCGTCACCCGTCGACTTGGGGCGATGAAACCGCCGGCTATTCTGGAGCTAACCAGGATGCAGCGAATTGTGCGAGCGCTTTTCCCCTCTCATCCTGCGAGGATGGACAGAGGTTTGAGGATGCCAGGAGATTTCCTACCATTTAATGAGGAGGAACTCAGAACGGTAATGGGGTCCCTTGCTCAAAGGAGAGCACCAGGACCGGACAACATTACAAACGAGATCCTGAAATTGGTATACCAGCATAGCCCACATCTGTTGCTGGATATGTACAACGAGTGCCTGGCCGCGGGAGTTTTTCCCACACGTTGGAAGGTTGCCAGATTGGTGCTAATCACTAAAAAGCAGGGAGATCCGGATGACCCATCTACGTACCGCCCTCTATGCATGCTGGACACGGCGGGTAAGGTTCTGGAGAGGCTTATACGGACAAGATTGCAGGCAGTGATGGAGGATGCTGGGGGTTTGTCGCCCCGACAGTACGGATTCCGCCGGGGAAGATCAACTGCCGATGCTCTACGGGAAGTTTGTGATGCGGTAACCAGAGCAGAGAACCACAACCACTACTCGCGTCGAATCGTTCTTCTTGTTACCTTAGACGTCCGAAATGCATTCAATTCGGCAAGATGGGTGGATATATTGAATGCTTTGGAGCACTCCTTTCGGGTGCCGCCGTACCTTTTGCGGATGATTGACGACTACCTGGGGAATCGTTCCATCATATACGATACGAAGCAGGGTCGATGCAATGATAAGGTGACGTCTGGGGTTGCCCAAGGATCTATTTTAGGACCGGATTTCTGGAACATCCTATATGACGGACTCTTGAGGCAGGAAATGCCCGAGGAAGTGACTCTTGTTGGGTATGCGGACGACATCGCACTGCTCATTACTGAGCGGGATGTAGAACTAGCACAGCTCAAACTTAACCAAACCATGAGGAGGGTAACTCATTGGATGGAAATGCATGGTTTGAGTCTAGCACTTAACAAAACTGAGGTCGTCATTCTATCTAAGAAGCAGATAGACACAATCGTACCCCTTCGCGTGGGGGATGTGGAAATTTTCACCAGCCCAACAGTTAGATACCTTGGAGTGATGATTGACACCAAAATGACCTTTCGTCACCAGATTTTACGTACTGCCGATAAGGCGGCGAAGATGGTTGCGAACTTGAGTAGGTTGATGGCTAATGTTGGTGGTCCTCGGCCAAAGAAGCGGAGGTTATTGATGTCGACAGTTCAGTCGGTCTTACTGTACGGCTCCGAGGTGTGGGCGGACGCGCTGAGCAAGGAGATGTATCGTAAGAGACTGGCCCAGGTGCAGAGAAGGGCTGCACTGAGAGTTGCCTCGGCGTACCGCACTGTGTCGGAACCGGCGGTCCTAGTGGTAGCGGGAGTCATCCCAGTGTCGCTCCTTGCTCAGGAAAGGAAGCGCATATATATGAGGAGACGTGCAGGTGAAGAACGAGTCGCCAACGAAAGAGACGCCACATTAGAAGCATGGCAACGACTTTGGGAGACGGACGGAAGAGGGCGCTGGACTGCGAGACTGATCCCGCGCCTCCGCCCTTGGATCTCTAGAACCCATGGGGAGGTGGACTATTACCTGACTCAGTTTTTGACCGGTCATGGCTATTTCAAATCGTATCTGCACCGAATGGGTAAGACTGAGACTGGAGCATGTTTGTATTGTCCAAATGAGGTAGATGATGCGCACCATACCTTCTTCTTATGTGAGAGATGGGCGGAACCAAGACGGTTACTCGAAATGGAGATCGGCGAATTTACGATCGACACAATTATAACGAAGATATCAGCCAATGAAAATTGCTGGACAAGTTTAACGCGATACGTTCAATATGTCCTGCGCACGAAGAAAGGCGATTTGGATCGCAACATGGAAAGAGAATTGCTCTAATTCGAAAGTCCAGTGGAGCGTGGCCTTTGTACAGCAAACTAGACACAGCCCGAACTAAAGTGATTAACGGGTGGTGGCTGGTAGTCCTCTATTGAAGGGAGTCCGAGTATTGATGTTTATTATTATTATTATTATTGTTATTATTATTATTGTTATTGTTATTATTGTTGTTATTGTTACTGTTATTGTTGTTATTGTTACTGTTATTGTTATTGTTGTTACTATTATTAGTTTCGCGGTACGTGCAATATGTACCGCGCAAAAAGAAGGGAATTGCAGCATAGACAGAGAATTGTTATAATTCCAAACCACAACGGAGTGTGGCCTTTCTACAGCCAAATGCATAGACCCAGCCCGAAGTAATGTGATAAACGGTTCCGGACTGGTGTCTAGAAGAAGAGGGGGTGTTTTAGTTGGTAGTCCTCCTTCAGAGGGAGTCCAACATAACTAGTATAGATGGATATACTAGTATGCGTCAATGCATTTCACCTCCGCAAAAAAAAAAAAAAAAAAAAAAAAAATTATTATTATTATTATTATTATTATTATTATTATTATTATTATTATTATTATTATTATTATTATTATTATTATTATTATTATTATTATTATTATTATTATTTATATATACGAATACCTATCTAATTACCACAAAAGGTTGCTATGGGATACGAAACAGTATGCGAAGAAAAATGGTTTCAGGTACGTGTGGATACAGAATGGAAAAATATTAATTAGAAGGAATGAAGGTTCGAAGATATACCGAATTCAGCACAATGCAGATTTGAACAAGATCAATGACCTACGGAAAAACTAGAAGAGGAAGTGGTTGAAGTTTCAATAGCCTACGATGGATAGTGAAATTGAGGAATATCTGGAGAGTACTGAACGGGAACTACAGGTAGTTTGTAATTTGGACAATTGGACAGATTTGGTATGTAATCTACATAATAATTGTTTTAATTTCTCATTTTTAAACATTCGTTCAATTAAGAAGCATTTTAGCGAATATTTATGTTTTATAAATAATTGTTTGGACAAAATGAATTTTCTTGCTTTGGTGGAGGTAAATTTAAACAGTTTTGAATATTCGCAATCCGAATATTTATATGATATAAAAGGTTTTGAAAGAATTAGCAAATTAAGAGATAATAAATCTGGAGGCGGTATAATAGTCTATATAAAGAGTACTTATAAGTTTAGTATTATTGAGGTAGAGTTTAGTAGCTGCGAGGCAATTTGTTTTTGCATCCATGTTAACGGGAGCAAAATTTATGTATTAGTAGTTTATAGACCGCCAAATTTCAGTGTGACTAGTTTTCTCTTGGAAGTCGAATCCTTTTTAACAATGCATCAAAATCGGACTTTTGTATTGGTTGGAGATATAAACATAAACATCTTAAAAGGGACAAATTGTAAAATAGCAACGGAATATGAAAACATGTTGATGGGAGCCGGCTTTGACTGTGTATTAAAAGGATATACTAGGGAGGAAATTATTGGTGATGTTCTTGTAAGCTCATGTATCGATCATGTGTACTTCAGAGGTAGTAAAGATGGATGCACTAGCAAAATTGTCGGTACAAAGATTTCTGACCATTATTTGGTCTGTGGGACCATTCATACTACATGTCATTGTGATGTGATTTCACCGATTATGATCAAGCGCAGTGTAATTAACAAAGAATGTATGAAAAATTACATAGAAAATGCATTTAGAAATGTGATTATTCCAAATTTTAACGATGTTGATGAATTATATAACTTTATTCGCGGTGTATTTGATGCTGCGAAGGAGGCATCACTCACGATGTCTTCATATAGCAAAAGAAGAACTACTTGCATAAAACCGTGGATTACTGAAGATATTATGATAGCTATGAAGGAACGAGATAGAAGATTTCATATTTGGAAGAAGTCTGTTGAAAATGCCGATATAAAGGGAAAACTTCGAAACAATTACAGATTCGCACGAAACAAGGTCACTATGCAAATCAAACAAGCAAAAAGGAAATACTACCATGATAAATTTGTGAAATATGACAAAAACATGAAGGAAACATGGAAATGTGTCAATGAGGTCTTAGGCCGATCTCCATCTATACAGGGCAAGAATATATTCGAGAGACACATGGAAACTACAATGAAAGAAATTGCCGAAAAGTTCTGTGAAACTTTCGCCTGCGCGGTGTCACCAGGAGAGCACATTTGCCAGGAACAGCTATATTATGACTACATGAAAAGGAGTGGTTTGAGGTGTCAACACATACAGAGAGAATCTATTTATATACCTGATATTACGGAACAGGAGTTACGTTCTATGATTGCAACAATGGACAAAAAGAAGTCTCCAGGATACGATAACATAATGTTAGCAGACGTAATTGGAACGTTAGACAGTATCAGTCCCGCACTTGTTAGACTGATAAATTTATCCCTGAGAAATGCAGTTATTCCTTCCTTACTCAAGGTTGCTGTGGTGACTCCAATTTATAAGAACGGAAAAAAGGACGCATATACAAACTATAGGCCTATTTCAGTGTTGTCTTGTATAGATAAAATTATTGAGAAATATGTGGCAAAGGTTATGCATGACTATCTACAGAAATATCAAATTTTGAATGAATCGCAATATGGATACCGGAAGAATAGGGGCACCATTGATCTCTTGGAGCGCGTGGCTGATATCGTGAATGGCAAATTGAATGAACATAAACATGTGTTATGCCTCTTTATTGATTTCAGCAAGGCTTTTGACAGAATCAACCACGACAAACTCCTAAAAATATTGGAAGATCTGGGAATTAGGGGGCCTCTTTTGGACTGGTTCAGATGTTTTCTGGCAAACAGAAGATTTTGCGTAAAGGTGGGCAATGAAGTCAGTAGTCTGCGGGAACTCAGAGCAGGAGTACCCCAGGGTAGCATTCTGGGGCCTCTACTTTATCTCCTGTACGTAAATGACGTACAACATTGTTTCCAGGATTGTAGATGTTTTCTGTATGCTGATGACACTCTGATTCTAGCTGTACACAAAGATATTAAAAAGGCTGAACAAATGTTATTGAGAGAGTTTCATAGATTTCAGCTGTGGGCGCACCAGAAAGATTTACTAATTAACACCTCAAAACGAAACTGATGCATGTTGCGTCACCACATTCGGGGAGTTGATTGCGACTTAAAATTAACAGTTCACGATACAGACTGTCTACACATGGAGGATACGAATCACAACAGAAACTGTGAATGTGATAACATAATAGAGCTAGTACACCGCCAAAAGTATTTGGGCATTTATATAGACAGTCGATTTCTGTGGGATGTTCATATCGGAGAGATTGGCAAAAATTTGAGCTATTTTGCAAACTGTTTTTATTATCTGAGTGATTTTGTGCCAAGGAATGTACTGCGTATAATATACCACTCATTAGTCGAATCGGTTCTCTCTTACGGAATAACCATATGGGGTCAGGCATCAATAAGTCACATTAATCGGTTGAAATCTGCGCAGGGTAGAATTCTAAGAAATATGGATCGAAGTGTTATTGGCAATATACATAGAGAACACAATATTCTGAGTATCAAACATTTGTATATCTTTCGGGTAGTTATTAACAACTATTTTAAATCTCGGGATCTGACGACTGTTCACCACCCTCATGCTACAAGAGCGAGAGAGCGTGGCATGTACGTGGTTCCGAAGACTAATAACAAATATGGTGATCGACTGATTAGTGTGCAGTTACCGAAGATCCTTAATGATTTACCAGAAACTATGTTGAATCTACAAAGTCTTGCACAAGTAAAGGCAAACCTTCGCAGCTGGTTGGTAAGCCTAGATGATGAGATCAAGTAGAGATAAGAATGATCGAAATGTATAACTTGTTCTAGTTTTACACATACAATACTAAGGCTAGAGCGTTACAAGACAGGAACTTAACTTTCTAATTACACTGTAGTATGCAACTTGAAACAAATTGCCGCTGACAAGCCTTTTGGCTTAGTGGCAGGGTATGTAATTGTTTAAATTGTTTAAATTGTTTAATTATTGTTTAAGTAATTGTTTAAGTTTAAATTAGAATTAAAATTATCTTTGTTGGAAAGGAGGCCTGCTTCACATCTCTTTATTGCGATTGTGAGGCGAGTTGGGTGGAGGAAAGCCCTATATGACGGGCGGGTTAAAAAAAAAAAAAAAAAAAAAAAAAAAAAAAAAATTATTATTATTATTATTATTATTATTATTATTATTATTATTATTATTATTATTATGAACAGAAGTAGGCTAGCTGACGAACTTTTATATCAGCTGGCGTTTGAATCCAACACGGATATTGTGTTTATCAGCGAACAGTACAGGAACCGAGATCAGCCCACTTGGTTCTCGGATCCGCTGAGCACCTCGGCTATATGGATATCCAGTTCAAGAAACATTCGAGTAGAGGGGCACGGTTCCGAGGAAGGCTTTGTCTGGAGTCAGATGCGAGGCGATGACTTTCTTTAGTTGCTACCTCACCCCCAATGAGAGTATTCAACAGTTCCGCACAAATATAGATGCTTTGGAGGATGCTATCTTCAATACCCAAGGAGAGGTAATTGTTGGGGGAGACTTTAATGCTAAGGCGATAGAGTGGGGTATGCCGCATCCGGACTCCCGAGGAAGGTATATTCTAGAAATGGCGGCCAGGACTGGGCTTATTGTTCTTAATGAGAGGGAAGTGACTACCTTCCGTCGACCTGGTTACTCAGAGACTATACCGGACGTCTCTTTTGCATCCGAGGCATTAGTACCTAGGATCGTGGACTGGAAAGTATCTGAAAGTTATACAGGAAGCGATCACCAGGCTATTACCTTCACCGTGTATGGTCGATCTGAGGCCCGCTGCCGGTTCTCACCGAATTCTGGTGGCTGGAACTTTGGGAAACTTGACACGGAACGATTCTGTAGGGCCCTGCCTCCTGTATGTCGACTTATAGCAGGATCGGAGGTAGATGCGAGGGAGCGAGTGGAGAGACTTGTTGAGTCGACAATGTCAGGCATTGCATCTGCCTGTGATGCCTCTATGCCTAGAAAAGCTCCCCGACATTGTAAACGGGCAGCTTACTGGTGGACGGCTGAGATAGCTGAGCTGCGCAAGCGTTGCCTCCGATTAAGGCGAATCGCGCAAAGGGCTGGGAACCGAGAGGAGGCTAATATAAGATCTGCTGAGCACCGAGAAGCCAAGAAATCCCTGCGACGGGCAATTAATGAGTCAAAAGCGCGCCACTGGAAAGACATGGTGTCGGACGTGGACTCTGAGCCTTGGGGCTAGGATACAAGCTCGTCACCCGTCGACTTGGGGCGATGAAACCGCCGGCTATTCTGGAGCTAACCAGGATGCAGCGAATTGTGCGAGCGCTTTTCCCTCTCATCCTGCGAGGATGGACAGAGGTTTGAGGATGCCAGGAGATTTCCTACCATTTAATGAGGAGGAACTCAGAACGGTAATGGGGTCCCTTGCTCAAAGGAGAGCACCAGGACCGGACAACATTTCAAACGAGATCCTGAAATTGGTATACCAGCATAGCCCACATCTGTTGCTGGATATGTACAACGAGTGCCTGGCCGCGGGAGTTTTTCCCACACGTTGGAAGGTTGCCAGATTGGTGCTAATCACTAAAAGCAGGAGATCCGGATGACCCATCTACGTACCGCCCTCTATGCATGCTGGACACGGCGGGTAAGGTTCTGGAGAGGCTTATACGGACAAGATTGCAGGCAGTGATGGAGGATGCTGGGGTTTGTCGCCCCGACAGTACGGATTCCGCCGGGGAAGATCAACTGCCGATGCTCTACGGGAAGTTTGTGATGCGGTAACCAGAGCAGAGAACCACAACCACTACTCGCGTCGAATCGTTCTTCTTGTTACCTTAGACGTCCGAAATGCATTCAATTCGGCAAGATGGGTGGATATATTGAATGCTTTGGAGCACTCCTTTCGGGTGCCGCCGTACCTTTTGCGGATGATTGACGACTACCTGGGAATCGTTCCATCATATACGATACGAAGCAGGGTCGATGCAATGATAAGGTGACGTCTGGGGTTGCCCAAGGATCTATTTTAGGACCGGATTTCTGGAACATCCTATATGACGGACTCTTGAGGCAGGAAATGCCCGAGGAAGTGACTCTTGTTGGGTATGCGGACGACATCGCACTGCTCATTACTGAGCGGGATGTAGAACTAGCACAGCTCAAACTTAACCAAACCATGAGGAGGGTAACTCATTGGATGGAAATGCATGGTTTGAGTCTAGCACTTAACAAAACTGAGGTCGTCATTCTATCTAAGAAGCAGATAGACACAATCGTACCCCTTCGCGTGGGGGATGTGGAAATTTTCACCAGCCCAACAGTTAGATACCTTGGAGTGATGATTGATACCAAAATGACCTTTCGTCACCAGATTTTACGTACTGCCGATAAGGCGGCGAAGATGGTTGCGAACTTGAGTAGGTTGATGGCTAATGTTGGTGGTCCTCGGCCAAAGAAGCGGAGGTTATTGATGTCGACAGTTCAGTCGGTCTTACTGTACGGCTCCGAGGTGTGGGCGGACGCGCTGAGCAAGGAGATGTATCGTAAGAGACTGGCCCAGGTGCAGAGAAGGGCTGCACTGAGAGTTGCCTCGGCGTACCGCACTGTGTCGGAACCTGCGGTCCTAGTGGTAGCGGAGTCATCCCAGTGTCGCTCCTTGCTCAGGAAAGGAAGCGCATATATATGAGGAGACGTGCAGGTGAAGAACGAGTCGCCAACGAAAGAGACGCCACATTAGAAGCATGGCAACGACTTTGGGAGACGGACGGAAGAGGGCGCTGGACTGCGAGACTGATCCCGCGCCTCCGCCCTTGGATCTCTAGAACCCATGGGGAGGTGGACTATTACCTGATTCAGTTTTGACCGGTCATGGCTATTTTAAATCGTATCTGCACCGAATGGGTAAGACTGAGACTGGAGCATGTTTGTATTGTCCAAATGAGGTAGATGATGCGCACCATACCTTCTTCTTATGTGAGAGATGGGCGGAACCAAGACGGTTACTCGAAATGGAGATCGGCGAATTTACGATCGACACAATTATAACGAAGATATCAGCCAATGAAAATTGCTGGACAAGTTTAACGCGATACGTTCAATATGTCCTGCGCACGAAGAAAGGCGATTTGGATCGCAACATGGAAAGAGAATTGCTCTAATTCGAAAGTCCAGTGGAGCGTGGCCTTTGTACAGCAAACTAGACACAGCCCAAACTAAAGTGATTAACGGGTGGTGGCTGGTAGTCCTCTATTGAAGGGAGTCCGAGTATTGATGTTTATTATTATTATTATTGTTATTATTATTATTGTTATTGTTATTATTGTTGTTATTGTTACTGTTATTGTTATTGTTACTGTTATTGTTATTGTTACTGTTATTGTTATTGTTGTTACTATTATTAGTTTCATGGTACGTGCAATATGTACCGCGCAAAAAGAAGGGAATTGCAGCATAGACAGAGAATTGTTATAATTCCAAACCACAACGGAGTGTGGCCTTTCTACAGCCAAATGCATAGACCCAGCCCGAAGTAATGTGATAAACGGTTCCGGACTGGTGTCTAGAAGAAGAGGGTGTTTTAGTTGGTAGTCCTCCTTCAGAGGAGTCCAACATAACTAGTATAGATGGATCTACTAGTATGCGTCAATGCATTTCACCTCCGCAAAAAAAAAAAAAAAAATTATTATTATTATTATTATTATTATTATTATTATTATTATTATTATTATTATTATTATTATAATCTAACCCACAACAGTTTGTGATATATTTAATGACTTTCCCTCATTTAATTATTTATAGCGGTATTTATTGTATCCCTATAACTATAGGTTATAAAAAACAAAAGAAATTTATCTGCGAGATACACAGGCTGTATGTTACACGAATACAATGACCATTATATATATCACATAATGTAACACACTGCAACAGTAATATAACTTACGTGGTCTCACAAATGAATCCCTTTCCGGTTGGATGCAATTCAATCCAGTGCTAGGCGGGTTGCGATGAAATCGATTTAAAACAGCTTCGATGTTAATCTGGCTCGTGGATCCTAGGAATGTCGAAGCCTTATCGACTGCGGCAACAGAGCACAGGGATCCTCGATCCGCTTTAATGTTCAAGTTACTCGTTTCTCCAGGATACAACGATTCCTCCGCCCATTTGGCTTTTACCTGTCGCAAAACATGCAAATTGGAAGATATAGGGAATACTAGAGACAGCGATAACGCAGTAAAACACAGCATAATGATTCCCACATCGAATTAGTCGAGTTTTGTTCAGATCGTACAACCAGTTAACACATGGGCTGAAAAGTCCCGGGCCTAACAAAGAAAACACGGTTTTTTCGGTTCAAAATTAGCTTTATTCATCAACGTAACCTCCATCAAGAGCAACGCAATCATTTTTGCCTCAAAATAGGCCTCAGTTTCAGCGATAACCTCTTCATGCGAAATTTCTTACCGGCGGACATTTTTTGAGGTCTGAGAACAGCCAGTAGTCGCTGGGAGCAAAATTTGGCGAATACGGTGGATATGGGAGCAATTCGAAGTTCAATTCTTGTAGTTTTGCCATTGTTTTGATTGACTTGTGACACGGTGGGTTGTCTTGATGAAATAAAATTTCTTTCTTTGCCATATGTGGTCGTTTCTTTGCAATTTCGGCCTTCAAACGCTTCAATAACGCTATATAATATTCACCGTTGATGGTATTTCCCTTCTCAAGATAGTCGATGAATATTACACCACGCACATCCCAAAATACCGAGGCCATAACCTTTCCAGCCGATTGTTGTGCTTTCGGGCGCTTTGGACGAGGTTCACCAGTTGCTGTCCACTCAGATGACGATCGTTTTGATTCCGGAGTGAAGTGATGGATCCATGTTTCATCCATTGTCACATATCGACGCAAAAATTCCGGTTTGTTACGTTTAAACATGGCCAAACACTGCTCAGAATCATCAACACGTTCTTGTTTTTGGTCAACAGTGAGCAAACGCGGCACCCACTTTGAACAGAGCTTTCTCATAGTCAAATGCTCATGCAATATAAAGCCAATACGTTCTTTTGATATCTTTACGATGTCAGCTAACTCACGCAACTTCACTTTTCGATCATTCAAAACGATTTTGTGGATTTTTTTGATGTTTTCTGGTGTTACCGCCTCATTTGGACGTCCACTGCATCATCGGTGTCTCTACGACCACGTTTGAAGTCAGCAAACTAACGTTTTATTGTTGTTTCTGATGGAGCGAAGTCCCCATAACACTTTTCATGCCATTGCTTCGTTTGAACGGTATTTTTTCCCATCAAGAAGCAGTGTAAAATTAAAACACGAAATTGTTTTTGATCCATTGTTTTGAAAATAACAAAAGTAGCGTGACTCTTATCACAATAACTCACAAACTAATGAATAGAATATCATGAAATTTTACCAGCTGTCTCTTGAAGATTAGTACTAACTGAGAGAAAGGTGACTGCAATAAAACTAGCGTCATCTATGTGTTAGGCCCGGGACTTTTCAGCCCATGTGTTACATTAGTTCCTTCGAGTCAATGCCTTTTTTAGTGTCGACTTTCTTTTTGGGCAACTTTTCATATCGAAGAGGGCAAATCAAATATGAGCCGGACTTTGGTTTTAAAAAAAATATTGGTTCAGTAAAAAAAATTAAATAGACTTTATTTTTCTATATAATCTCCCCTTTTATTCACACATTCTTCCCATCGTATCGGAAGTTTTTTAGTTCCGACATCAAAGAATGAATTTGGCAGCATCTGTAACCAATCGCGCACGAATATTTCCACACCTTCGCCGTCATCAAAGTGGCGACGTCCAAATTCTTCTTTGAGTGGTTCAAACATGTGGTAGCTACACGGTGACAGAACGAGACTGTAGGGCGGTTGGTAGTGTTTTCCAATAAATTTTACCCAACTTATTTTGGGTCAATGCTGATCTTCCGTCAAGAGTCGAGGAACTTACCTTGCCGACACTTTTCGGTAATTCAAATCATCTGAAATGATTGATTGGGCACTACCACATGATATTCTGACGTGTTCCGCACTATCCCATATTGTAAGGCGACGGTCACCTTCGATCAACTCACAGATCGTACGAACATTTGCTTCACTGGTACTCGTCCTCAGTCGGCATGCATGACTCTTGGCCATCCGAAAATTTTTTGTGCCAGTCATAAACTGAAATGAACTGAATTGAATACTTGAAAGCGATTTTTCGACAGGTTTTACGCCCTCTCGCGCCCAACAATTTAATAGCAATACGTTGCTCATCGTGCGTGTGCACCTATTGCTCAGACATAATGCTGCAACGAGCCCATCTACTCTGACGAACCCCCTCCACCTTACATGTCCCCCAATACATATTTGATTCGCCCTCATAGATCATGTGACTACCACATTCACAGTTGTTCCCTTTTCGAAGTGCAATCTATTTATGAAGAAAGTCATAACGAATTCTACTGGACTAGATACGAGACATTAGCTTCTGCAAGTTTGGAGCATTCTTAAACGATGCATTAACTGATATTATATTATATAATTTTATTCGTGATGGATCTTGCAAAGAAATCTAGAACAAGTTGCTGTCCCCGGATTTTAGAATGACTTAAATAGAGTAACTCTTAAAGCTCAGCTAGTGATCGAAAAAACTGTCTAATCTAGATGATGCTCTTCTTTTACAAATTAAAGTAAAAGTGTCAAGTCAACATCATTTAACGATTGATGCTTACTTTTATACGAGATTATAATTTGGAGTGCCAAACACTAGTTATTTTTCAGCTCTAACGAAAGATGTATTAAAAGGTTTAAGAAATGTTGGTGTGTACCTTGACGACTTTCTAAATTATTGCATGCATACGTGTCAACATTTTACGACGGAATTTTAACGCAAGTTGCCAAAATAGAAGAAGAAGTCACGACAATGGTTGTCGTGACTTCTTCTTCACGAAAACTACAAGAGAATATTAAGAAAAGTATCCAACGTGAATAAGTGAAAATGAAATGGAGATTCAAAAGGTGGTAGAATGATCTACAATATTGGGAATGTTGTTGTTGCCAGGAAAGCACCCTAAGCAACTGAGGAACCAATAAAAGTCCAAATGAAATACAAAGTTCTATCGAAAGATACTTATTACGTTAAGACATTGAACTATGAAAAAAAAAGTCATAGCATGATAGCCAATGTGCATATATCACTAAACTTCTATGAGAATTGCAACGAATCCGAAGAAGAAAGCGATTACGAGGATATGGAACAAATCAAGCAGCTTCAAACGTTACCACATCAATAAATCAATGCCATATCATATCAAACATACCCCAATTCCAAATTCTTTGTATGACAATGAATTGATAGACATTTGCTATATACGAAAACTTATTTACCGAATTGGGAGCACATCTGTTGACATCCACCACTACCCAATCGGATATCACCTCCCCATCATAGTCGTAATAAATCACCAGTTTTGCGTCAGTGTAAATTCTCTTATCCAATTTGATCTTCAAGTTGAAGTTATCGATCGGGTTCCCTTCCGCGTTATAACTTTCTTTTCCCACGACGTTCTCGTAATCGTCCAAGCTCAATGGTTGCTTCTTGGATTTAACTCCAACAGTGCCTGCATTAAGAATATCACCTCTGGAAGTTAACTGAGGAAACCGTTAAATTATTCTCAAGAAAACATTTTGACTAAGTTCAGTTCCTTACAATGTATTTAAATTCGACCTCTTCGTCGTCCGCAAAGCGTCCGGAATTGTAAAGAACCACGTATTCGAGAACTGATTCGCAGTCTACAGGATTTCGCTTGGAGTCCATGATTTTAATTGCATTGGAGCTTTCGGAGTGCCACGAGTTCAACGTGTGGCTTGGTGTATAAGTCAAAGGGTGATCGATAACTTTGGCCTAAAACGTATGACAGCTCAGCAAAGGACGAGAATAAATGGTATACGTTAGCACTTTCTTACACGAATCTCAATTTTACCGCTATCTGGCAATTCTCTGACAGGTGGTATGACGAACTCAAGCTTGTTATTGGAATCCAATGTAAAATTTTCGCAAACATCCCGGACGGCCTTATAACATACTTCGATCTTCGATTGACTTAACGGAATGTTAACGTCATTTAATATAAATTCGCCCTCAAGCGGCAATGACGGTTTAATATATTGGCTTTTGGACTTCAGCAGGGGACTGTATGGTTCGTTATTAATACGAGCATTCATATCAGCCGATTCAGCTTGTCCGGTACCATCTTCGGTAACAGTCGCCGAAATCTCTATCGACCATATTCTATCGAAGCTGAGATCTTCTTTGAATATCTCGAATTTAGCACATCCCGCTGTCAGCTGGAATGAAACGTTTACATAGCTAGGTAAGTGGTTAGTCACCATAATATTAGAGGACTTACGTTCTTGAGGTGACTGAAAGCTATTGGTTGTTCGAAACTATCCTTTGCTGTTAATAATGCAGCTCCCTTTACTTTTTTACCGTAAGAATACGTTCCGCAAACTGTATAGGCGACACTCTTCGATCCTTTATAGATACTGTCTGGACCAGTTATCTTCGCTTGGAAACGAGGTAGTACGTACTTCTTCACTTCGAAGCTGCCGTATAAGTTGTCGCCGACGATTTGCCAAAGCCCCTGTAATTAGATTAAAAAATGCACGTAAACTTTAAACTCATCATAACTTGAAATAGTCGCGATTGTAGTCGAAAGATTGAAATAGCTGTTGGGTTAGAGCGGCAGAGTTATGAGACATTTTAGCAGGAGATGCATTTCTGCGTTGATGTGGTTAAACCGAGATTGTCTTTAATTAAATGATTTAGTAGTCCTTGCAGTTTTTAATTTGATTTATTTATGTTTTTATATAAAATTACAAATCAAAATTGTACGTTGGTTGGTTTACTCCAAAATTTTGGTGTCAGAATCTCTACCCGATGGTCTCTTAAAAGCAATCAAATACACTGCTAATTTGTTTTATATCCTTGTGGCAAACTATCCAATCACATTCTAGTGAGATGGCGATGACTCCCGAAAGGAAAAGTACTGCATATTTCTTGTATGCCGAAAATGCTTGATTTGAATTTTTTAACGGTATAATTTATAGCAGAAGATAGCATTTCTCAATGATCTCTTCGAAAAGTTAAAACTTTTTACATTTAAATCTGTAAGGTATGAACAAAAATATTATTAGAATTATAGCAAGCAAACTAAGGTCTTCCATCAACTAGTTAGATCTGTGGAAGTTAAGAATCCGCAGTTTCATTGTCGCTTCAAGCAAATTTACTTCCCATCACTTGGTTATAAAATAAATTTAGTCGTTAGGTGTTGGCTTCAATATCAACCACATATGAATTTTAATCTGTCTTCTAATGTGCAAGAAAAACACTTGTCACTATTTTGTGGTAGTAAGTTTTGTAGGGTCGCTGGAACACTGTTTTTGTTTTTCTGCCGAAAATTCATTGTTCTGGGCATATTTTTCGGATATGTAGGGCTGTATCGAGGGCCCTCTTTACCTCTTAAATTATTTAGCTCTCTTCAGGATGATATAGAGATGAGCTCATATGCTGTATATCATATTTTTTGCGAAAGTTGTTAGATGCTCGTGATACAAAGTTCGTACAATTATCGGGCACTATATGTTTTAAGATCAATATAACTTTCACTTTGTGTTTGATATCAGATGTCATGTCTGATCAAAGGAGATTAGCTTTCATTAATTTTAGTGTTGCGTTGATACCGTTGTAAGTTGTACATGTACCATACTTTGTCTATTGTTCTTCTTAACTTAATTAAGAAATTAATACTCAAGCTCCTTTATAAATCATACAATCTTGAAATCATAGTTATTCTTTAAATCATAGTTAGAAATTATAGTTAGTACAGATATTGATTGTATGTCTTAATCGGGAATGGTATATTTGTTTTATTGTGGCACTCTCTTGCATTTATACACTTCATAGCTATTTATAAATTTAGAGCCCTACTTGTCTTTTCTTTTATCGTTTCCTTCTACTAGTCACATGCCTATTCCTCGAACTTACCTTTTTTTAATACCTTGACATATGTTTTTTTTGTTGTTTTGTATTTGATTACATTTTGCTGAAGCTTTAAACAACGCATCAACCACTATTTTGCCTTTACATGATATGTGTGTTATTTGGAGGGGCGCAGCTACTAGACCGCAACACAACGATAATCAATAAAGGTATGAGCCGGAGACATTGACTAACGTGAATACTTCCTCTCATAGCTTACCTCGGGTGTATCGGGCGCAAGTTGGAACTCAAGATGCACTAGTCCTAAGTCACTCGAGATGTTGTGCCATTCTTTAACAATTGCCGAAGCGGGATACGGACTCTTAATTCGGAGAGAAGATATCTAGAAGTACGAGTTAGTCTTGCACAAATAAAATATCTACCTTGGTTCGAACTTACCTTGTAATCTTTGGCGGGTTTCAAATCGAATCCGATCGCCAATATCCTGAAGTTGACAATGTCTCCCATTTTGTAAACTTTTCTATCGGTTTCGAACAAAACCTGCTTTGAGTGGCTATGGACGTAAACACTTTTATTTTCTCGGAATTTTACGTTACTGTCGCTGGTATCGATCTCGATCGAAAGAGTGATGGTGCTTGAAATACTAGAAGAAGCTGTGATCTCCCAGCATGAAAACTCTGAAACGAATAGATTATCAAGAACGGAGAATTTTGAGGTGAAGAACTTTAAGAGTTGAAAACTTGACTATTATCAGGAAAAAGGAAATGAAGAAACGACGAAGTTGTTACATCTGGCAAATTCATAAATAGTAGGAAGATATAAAGGTGATCCAAGATTGAACTGAGTCTCTACTCGACTTAATTCCTGTGTTGATGGCTAGTAATTTACCATTTAGCTTAATTAACCACTTATCATTACAGCATTCCCGAGACAAATGTAGTCCCACCATGAAGTTGGAAAATTTCGAGAACTTCGCAAGTAGTGTTCCTGTCATTAGTTGGCAACAATTGGAGAGCAGTAAGAAGAAGAAGATATATGGAGATTGAGTGGATGATTGTAGACTAAGTTACGTGTAAGAAAATTATCTGTAGAGCATATAAGACAAGGCAAAATAAACAGTAAACAAACAAAAGATTTTTATACTACAAGAAAGAGATATTATTACATGGTATCATGAATGAAAAATCAATAGGCACAGAACTGAAAGAATTCCTAATCAGTTAAATGGTGAAAGACAGTTAGCAGAAAATGGCAAAGGATTTGCTCGGATGTACGGGGAAGGATAAATCGGAAAATAATAATAATCATTTTTATTTATCCTACAGACATCTATTTACATGAGCGTTATATATACATACATGTACTATGCTTTCAATTACACTTTCATTTAGAGTAGCCTATGATTTTCATATAAATTTGGGAACACTGTGGAACAGTAATGTTTCTCGAAAGTCAAACTTTAGCAACTATCACAGTATTGAAACACAACATATTTCTATCAGTCAGATCATAGTTGTCAATGTTTAATTTTCGAATTTGTATATATACATTTCGTCAAATGGATCTTTAGATACATGTCATTGTTTGATATAGAAGATATAGAAGAAAAACTGAATAAATTCACACATATCTGTGGAGCAAACAGCAGAACGTTAAAAAGGACAACAAGAAAGGATACATAAATAAAATTTTACAGAACGAAAGCAGTGCCAACCCTCTTATACCGTAGTGAAACATGGACAACAACAATACAATCAACAATAAGAGACACATTAATTCAGACCACCACTGCACATACTTATAGTTTCTTTTCCCATTTAGGTAAAACCTTAGCGATTTATACAATATTCTATTCATATAAAAAAACCTTAAATTAGCATTTATCACTAGAGACCGGATTATACGTAAAGTGTATATATTTCACTTTTTGCATATCTTTAATTATAGTCTATATGTAGTTGTATTACACTAATTGCAGTTAATTTGCGCTAATTTTTGATTACATATATTGCATATCTAGGCATTTCTTTGCATATTTTTACAAAAGTTGCATATATTGCATATTTAGGGTTTTTTCTTATCCTTTCTATTAGTAAAGGTTCCTAGTAACTCCTAATGTAGATCGACAACGGACAATTCTCGGAACGATAAATTTTTTACATTGGTTTTTCTTATACCTTTTTCCAAGAACTGCACGTGTTTAATTTCGCCTAGCAGAAGGGATGTGGTAAATACGTTTTATTATTATTAACTCCCAAATAAACTAGTCATTCATTGAATATCTTTGAGCGAAACAGCTTGTAATTGTGGTACGTTTTTAACTACTGTACGTACATACAATGAGTATAGCGAACAAAATTTCTTTATCGATTAAGCCGTATCCTGAACTGGTAAAGGATGGCGGCAAAATATTTTGTCGAGCCGGCAGCAAGCTGGTAAATTTAATTTTACTAGAAGCTTTACAATTGTTTTTAAATTCTTTAACTTTCGATATAAAATGACAATTGTGAGAGAAAATACCTGACTGATCAACACCCTTAAACTCCATCACATATTGGAAAATGTGAAAAAAGCCATCCGCGTGTGTGCAGCAATCCATATATCAATGTGTAGCATCAACTTCACGAAACTCAGACTCTCAACAAGAAGAATATAATACGGATCTGTGTAACGCACTAATTTCGCCTAACATACCATTAGCAAGACATGTGTAAACAATGTTAATCTGCAAAAATATTGCAAACATAATATACCTGACGAAAGTACAAAAAAATTACGTCACATCTTGTTACCAGCAAACAATGGCAGAACTCCAACAATTGGTAGGGAATAATTTTATTAATATCATGGTAGATGAAAGTATGGATAAGTGTGGCCGTTATATTGCCCATTTGTTAATAGGAATTCCTCATGAAGATATTGTAGGTAAATCATATTTATCTATATATTGTAAAGAACTTCAAAAAACAAATAATGTGACAATTGGTCAATTCGTTCAAGAAGGTTTATCAAATTTCTCTTTACCTGGAAGTATACCTTGTGAAAAAAGTTTACTAATATTGTCCGACGCTGCACCATACATGATAAAAGGCGCGCAAAATTAAAATTTTTTTTATAGTAACTTTATTCATACTACTTGTTTAGCTCACGGGTTCAATCGTGTAGCCGAAGACATTGGGAATCAATTTCCTTTAATTAATGATTTAATTAGCAATGTCAAAAAAGTATTTTTAAAAGCACCTTTACGAATCCAATTTTATAAGGAGCGACTACCCGGTGTTAAGTTGCCTCCTGAGCCGATTATTACGAGATGGGGTACATGGTGAGACGCTGCAATTTTTTACGCCGATAATTTTGAAGGAATAAAAAATGTAATTCTTGAAATCACTGCTGACTGCATTGCTCTAGAAAACTGTAAAAAGATAGTAACATCAACAGAATTGCTACAAAACCTTTTGTATATTAAGTGAAATTATAGCTTTGTTTTAAGTTCCATTCATAAACTAGAAACGCAAGGGATGTCGGTCTCGGAATCAGTCGCAATAGTAGACGAATTTGATATGCTATGTAAAAAGGATACGGGCAAAATAGGTAATTCTATATACGATAAATTTAAAAAAGTGATAAATAAAAATGCGGGGTATTTGCAATTGAAGAAAGTTAAGAAAATTTTGGAAGGTGAAGCAGTAAACGATTTCGACTTTAATTTTAGTTTAGAATGTATTGCAAAGTTAAAAAATGCACCAATTACATCTGTGGATGTTGAAAGAAGCTTTTCTATTTCGAAACACATGTATTCTGATAGAAGACAAAACTTTCTTATACACAATTTTGAAAAACATTTAATTATACATTGTTTGGAAATATGTTTTAAATTTTGTGCAATAAAGTTAATGTTTAAATTTCTGCTCTTTTTTATTTTATGTAAAAATTTTGCATATTGTCGCAATTTTTTGCACATATGCCCCAGGTTTATGCATATTTTCTCAAAAATCGATGGATATATATGCACATTTCAGTTTTTCTTTGCATATAATCCGGTCTCTAGTTATTACATAGACCCTGTATAGGTTAAGATGCAAAAATTACCTGTGATAGCATTATGAGGCTGACAAGTGGTTTCAGTGCAATTTTCATGTGCGAAGTTTATCCTCACAACGGCGGGAAGCAAATGCTTATCGATGGCCAGACAAACCTTAGCCGGTTGGTTGGCGTTTATATTTACGGGATAGTAGAACGCATAGTCGTTCCTTTTAATCGTTGTACTTGTACTACTGAATAAAATTCAATTGTGAAATTGAAAACAACAAGAAAGCACGTATAATCACCTTTCTTCTGAACCGGAGCAGTAACATATCAAGCGAAATATAAGAAATATTAGAGCGAACCGCATCTTGAGCCCTTCACAGTTTCTAGTTGGATTACTGAAATTTGCGGCACTAAAATCTCTACGTGGTTTTCTAATTGAAACACTAAAACATCTTCCTCAATATCACACCACTTCTAAAACCGAGTTGAATCTTTTGAATGAACTCTACTGAGTACTACACTTACATATATACGACTGTATCTACATATTATCCAATTAGTGTGGGTTTTTACGATGACCTTTGGCAAAGGTTTCCGTAGATGCTGACGTTTCGTAATTAACAAGTAAATAGTCTTCCATATATTTCGATAACAGTTTGTTATTGTCTCATTTACTCGTAATATTTATAAACAAACAGCCTATTAATTCTTCTTTGATTAATATCAAGTGTATTACGGAGTCCGATGATCTGTATGCTTTGGAAAAAATTAAACATTCGTCTACTATGGATGATGATAATGTATCCGGTTTCATAGTGATGGATTGTTTCTTTACCCTAGCTCAGCCGCTAAGCATCATTTTTAATTTATCTTTGTCTGCTGGTATCTTTCCTGCTGTGTGAAAAATGGGGCAAAAATCGTTGCTGGATAACTATTGGTCTATCTCAATTATTAACAACTTTGCTTAAGTCTTCGAAATTAGTTCCTATAACAGCATTGGTCAAATATCAATGTTTCAACATGAAGGATAATCTTTCCGTAATCCGTGTTTCAAAATCTTTATTTTCGTATGTATTTGAACATATTTTTGATGATTTCAATTTTTTTTTAAATTTCCTTTTGAAAATTCGTTAGAATTTATTCAGAAGCCTTTAATTAATACCATTGAACATGTAGACCACTATTTTAACGTTAAAGTTGTCATAATTAATCCAATTCAAGCTGAATTCCAAGCTTAACAACCAAGAAAATAAATATAAAAATTGCTTATTTTTATTTTTCGATGTAGTCTCCTCGAAGATCAATGCACTCTTTCAAACGGAGCTCCAGTCTCTTCAAGCCGTCGGAAAAGCAGGATGTTTCTAGGTCTGCAAAATAGCCATCTGTAGCGGCGATAGCCTCCTCATTTGAGGCAAATCTCTTTCCTCCCAGTGATTTTTTCAAGTTTGGGAATAGGAAAAACTATTGAACTTTATTTAATACGTTTGCTCTAACTAGAATAATCTATAATATATAACAAACAGCGTAATTGTACAATGTAAGCGTAACGTACGTAAAAGAGGAGAGAATGTAATACAATGTCTAGGGTATATATATCTAACGTATTCTAGAACTTGTTTCCATTATTACCAACTTAACTCTACATACGACTATTACAAATTGTCATACCAACATGAATATAACATAAACAAATTATGGATTCTTACGGTAACTCACAATTAATTCTAGCACATTAGCGGATGCAATGGATAAATGCCACAGAAACCTCCAATCAAGGAGTTATAGGTATTAATAACGCAGTAGATTGAAATGAATATGTCCGGAATTGGACCGTGTCATCAAAAGATATACATAGAAATGAAATAAGAGTAGGAGTAGAAAGAAATAAAAAGAAAAAGAGATAAAAAGAAGAAGAATGAAAAAGGGGGGGTGTGTGAAATAGAAAGAAAGGTGAAAAGTAAGTAAGAGAAGGAAAGAGAGATAGAAAAGGGGAGGAGTGGGGGGAGAACGAGAGAAAAAGGAAAAGAAAGAGAACAAATGAGATCCCACCTTTCTCTTTTGTTCTTTCTAGAATGCGAGACAAATTCGTAGCTCAACTCATTCAATTTAGACACGACGATGCGGGTGCATTGTCGTGGTAGAAAAACACTTTTTTCCGCTGCAAAACGAGGCCGTGTCTCCTTCAATACAGCATCGAATCGAATCAATAAATCGCTGTAGTATTAGCCCGTGATTGTCTTTTCCTTCTGCAGATACTCAATAAGGATCACACCTTGGGAATTCCTAAAGATGATCGCCATCATCTCTCCGGCCGATGGAGCGGTCTTTGCTTCCTTCGGAGCCGATTTGCCCGGAAAAGTCCACTGCTTCGACTATTCCTTGGCCTCCGGTATGTAGTGGTGGATCGAAGTCTCATCCAAGGTTACAAAACGCATGAATAAATCCATTGAATTGCGTTGGAACCTAGCCAGACATTTCTTCAATTTCGTTTTCTTAATTCACTTTGTGGTGGGAAATCGTGTTCATAGGTTTTATGATTCTCTATGTTCCCACACTTAGATATTGCAACTAATGCTCGTCAAATGCGACACCATATAAAATAAGAATTCTTCCTCCCAATTAGAACAATACGTTTTACTTCTTTGTGCCGTACTCATTTTGTATTGTGAAATGTCGAAATGTTACTACTGTGAAAAGAAGATTAAAAGCTGTAAATCTCACGGCCGCATCGCAACAAAAAAATCTTTCTTCGATGGGGAAACAGGGAAAGACGGCTAGCGTAGGCAGAAACGCATAGAAATTGGACAGTGAATGATTGGAGAAGGGTGCTGGAATGATGAGTCAAAGTTTGAGGTGTTCGGACAATCAAGGCGCGTTCTTGTAAGAAGAGCGAAAAGTCAAAGAATGTTCCAGGATTGTGTAGTGCCAACTGTCAAGCAAGGAAGAAGTTCCGTGCTTGTTTGGGGTTGTTTTACCTACGCCGGTACATGAGACTTGAAGCGATTCTAAAATGTTTTGCGAAAACAGGGTTATTTAGAAATACTGGAAGAAAATGCAATACCATCGAGGCAACGTCTAATCGGTAAAAATTTTGTATTCATGCAGGGTAACGACCCCAAACACTCAGCAATGATAAGTGGAAATTTCTTAAACGAAGAACAAGATAATGGCGCTTTACAAATAATGACATGACCGCCGCAAAGCCCCGATCTAAACCTCATCGAGCTGTTATGAGATGAATTGGACAGGATGATCCGAAAAGTATGCCCTACCTCCGTAGACCACCTGTGGAACATTTTACAAGAGGAATGGATTAATATGCGAAATAGGGTCCGTGCAAACTAGTAAAGCGGAAGTAACTGAATATTTAACAAGTTTTTGTTTAGTTTTCGTTAGAATTACTTTTGTTTATTTTTATACTTTAATCTTAACTGTTATTAATTTTTGGAAAAATGAGTTTTGAATATTTTCTCCTTCTTCTAAAATTTATTTGCGTGTCCGAACTAATATGGACGGTGGTATATATATATATACATATATGTGTGTATATTGCCCTATAAATTGATGTTATATATATATATATATATATGTTTATATATATATTGCCCTGTAAATTGATGTTTGTTGGATAAATAAATAGATTATCATTATTTTTCCATTTATCCTCCCCAGTACAGCCTATAAAATCTTTTGCAATTTTCTACCGAGTTTATTTCAACTTTTATCTGATTAGAAATTCTTCCAGTTCCATCGAATGTTCTTAACCCTCTTTTTTAAACCGTTCCTGTGCTTATTGATCTTTTTTCTTCGTGATGCCATATAATAATATCTTTCTCTTGAAGTACGGAGAATCTTTGTTTACTGTTTACTTTGGCTTGAATTACATGCTCTACATATAATTTCCTTACATCTAACTTAGCCAATCATTCACTCCATATATCATCTTCTTCTAACTGCTCCCTAGTTGTTGCCAACTTAAGACAGAAAGCTCGTAACTTCATGGTGAGGTTGACTAATTAACCTAAATGGGTTACTATACGGGCCACCAAAACAGATATTAAGTCAAATTCAATTCAATCTTAGTGTTGAGTTCGTCAGAAGAAACACCTTCATAGTTTTTCATTTCCTTCTCTATAGTTAATAGTCAAGTTTCCAACTTTTAAAGCATATCATCTCAAAATTCCTTGTTCTTGATAATCTATTCGTTTCAGAGTTTTCTTGCTGGAAGATCACAGTTCCTGATAGTACGATGTACTACGACAATCTTACGATCGAGATCGATACCAGCGATAGTAACATGAAATTCCGAAGCAGTAAGCAGTTGCATGTCCGTACGGATTCAAACGTTTTGTTCGAAACTGGCAAAAAAGTTTACAAAATGGGAGGTAAAGATAACCTAGTGGCTGATACGTTGTTTAAAGCTTCAGCAAAACATAACCAAATACAGAACAAGAAAGACATATAGTAGAGGCACTCCAAGTTTCAATGCACGTCATCAATAAATCGTGACGCCAGGTTTCACGCCGTTGCTGGATACACACACATAAACTCGCTAGCAAACCTAACCTAATATACTAATGTATCCTAACTTCTATTACTCTATTATGGTATATCAAATAGAAAACTTTTGCACCAAAGGCAGTGCATAGGGAAACTGCATTTTTTAGATGTGTTTTAAGATACGTCATGGTAAGCCTTCAGGAATCATTCACATGTGCAGTTTCCCTATGCACTGCCTTAATTAATAAATTAATTTTCTTCAATATCACTCTCTGAGCTTGAATCATCATCATTTAAATTCATAATTAGGGAAGAAATTTCGCCACGATCTAATCCAACTTCTCTTTCCCACCATCGTATGATTTCAGCTTCTATATGGTGGATGCTGTTCGACCAATTTTCATGCGTAATTATTGCTAATGCTTCGTCCAACATCTTCATGTAACTGTTAATACTATAGCCATCTCTTCCTATGTGACGATTGTAATATGTTTTCGTAATTCCCGATGTTTTCAATAGGGTTGAATATACAGTGGTATGGAAGTAATCTTAGCACTGCGTGGTCATGTGCACATGCTAGTTCGTTTATCACATATTCCTTCGGTAGTTTATGTCTAAAATACATACACTACTACTTACTTGCTTCAACTTATTTTAACGAATACTCGCAATGCAACTAGATGCAATAACTAATGTTTTAACGTGCTAAAATCATATGTAATGTTATTTGCCAGCCATTCTTGAATATTGCCTTTTCTCCAACTAGCATCTGGTGACTTGTTTCTTAATTCAGAATGATAACTAGCGTTATCTAATCATAGAATTAGGTTTTATATTTGGTAACAACAGCATCGTAAATCGTTTTGTAAAATTTTCTTTGTTCATTTCTCCGTGGTAAATAGATGCCCTCTTGTTTTTGAACAAAATATAAGTGAAACAACTGATATAAAACCATCACTATTGCCTGCATGTAAAGCTATATACCCATAAACAAGCTTATTGAGGAACAGAAATTATATTTGTAATAAAACAAACCTCTGGCCTTCAGTCTTTAACTTTTTCAGACTTTGCTAATTGCTGTCCTGAACAGAACGTCCTTAAACGCGACATTTTGTATGACAAGCGCTCACAACGACCACTCGAATAATACTGATTCGATTCTCCGTGCCGTGCGCTTCTCCCCTCCACTTTATTCTTCGCACGACACTGAAACTTGCCCCTCTTTGCCGATACTAGTTATCACTACATTCCGGGACAAAATAATGGTTTATATTGGTTGGATACATAATACAAATTTCTCACAGATGATAAAAAGCCTGAAATTAAAGAAAATGAAATGATAACTTACAATGGAAATGATAAAATTTCTTCTATATGTCCACTTTATACTGAAGAAAATAAAACAAAATATACCAAGTAAAGTAAAACACTATCGAGAACTTTGACAAAACTTATTTACCAAAACACGAGATACTAAAAATACTACAATACTTAAATTACCAAATAAAATAAGTAAGGAAAGGAATTATGGGGTGCAAAATAGTTATAAATATGGTTATGCTGCAAGTAAAACACTGTACACATTTAATATATACAAAACTACATCAAGGTTCTTCTCGGCTTGGGTATCTGTTTCAGCTGATAACACACACCCAATGTACAATTTTAATTTGTGATTTGATGCAAAGTACTACCGCTACTAAACCATTTAGTTACAGACAATCCCGATTTAACCTCATTAATGCAAAAATATATCTCTTGCCAAAACCCGTCATAATTTTGCCGACAACCCAGCAGTTATTTTAACCTTACGACTATTTTAATTATATGTTATGATGCATTTAAAGTTTACCCGCATTTTTTATTCTAATGACAGGGTTTTCGGCACATCATCGCCGATAACTTATACGGCATCTTCGAAGTGAAGAAGTACGTACTACCTCGTTTCCAAGCGAAGATAAGTGGTCCAGACAGAATCTATAGAGGATCGAAGAGTGTCTCCTATACAGTTTGCGGAATGTATTCTTACGGTAAAAAACTACAAGGATATGCATTATTAACAGCAAAGCATGCGTATGATTACGGATCACCTTTTATTCAACTCAAGAACGTAAGTCACCTAATACTAATGTGACTAATCACTTACGTAACTATGTAAACGTTTCATTTCAGTTAACAGAGGGTTGTGCTAAATTTGAGATACTCATAAAAGATCACGGCTTAGATAGGGTAAGAATACGAAAAATAGAGATTTCGGCGACTGTTACCGAAGATGCTACCGCACAATCGGAATCGGCTAATATGATCGCTCGCATTAATATGCGACCATACAGCCCACTGATATACTTCAAAACTCAATGTATTAAACCATCATTACCGCTACAGGGTGAATTTATATTAAATGACGTAAACATTCCGTTAAACCAATCGCAGATCGAAGTATGTTGTTAGGTCATCCGGATGTTTGCAGCAATTTTACGTTGGATTCTAATAATAAGCTTGAGTTCGTCATATCACCCGTCAGAGAATTGCTAGATAACGATAAAATTGAGATTCATGTAAGAAAGTGCTAACATATATCATTTGTTCTCGTCGTTGGCTGAGTTATCATACGTTTTAGGCCAAAGTTATCGACCATCCTTTGACTTATACACCAATCTACACTTTGAAAGGGTGGCATTCTAAAAGCGCAAACGCAATTAAAATCCTGGACTCCAAGCGAAACCCCGTACACTGCGAATCAGTTCTCGAATACGTGGTTCAACCATTGAGCTTGGACGATTACGAAAACGTCGTGGGAAAAGAAGGTTATAACGCAGAAGGGAACCCGATCGATAAATTCAACTTGAAGATCAAATTGGATAAGAAAATCTACACCGACGCAAAACTGGTAATTTATTACGACTACGATGGGGAGGTGATATCCGATAGGATAAACATAGATGTCAAGGAATATGCTCCCAATCCGGTAAATAAATGTTTCTATCTGACAAATGTCTATCAATTAATTGCCACACTAACAATTTACGATTGGGATATGTTTGGTATGATATTGTACTGATTTATTGATGTGGTAACATTTAAAGCTGCTCAATTTCTTCCATATCCCCGTTATGCTTTTCTTCATTGGACTCGTAATTCTTATAGAGTTTTAATGATACCATACATGCACATTCGCTATCATTGCATGACTTTTTCTTTCGTGCTTCAATGTCTTAATGTAATAAATATCTTTCGATAGAACGTTGTATTTCATTTGGATTTTTATTGGTTCCTCAGTTGCTTAGGGCGTTTTCCTTCCTAGTACGATAACCACATCCCCAATATTGTAGATTATTCTAGAATACCACCTTTTGAATCTCAATTTCATTTGTTCAGCTTGGATGTTTCCCTTAATATCCTCTTGTAATTTTCGTGATGGCACCCATTCTTCTTCTTCTATTTTGGAAACCTTTCTCAAATTTCCATTTGTAATTATATGTATTACTTCAACTTAAAAGCCAATGAATCATCTTCAAAATTTCATAACTTTTTTTTTATTTATTCTTTTCGATATTGTTTGGTTCCCGCCCTTATTTTATTTTGTTCTCGTTGGAGGTAAAGTACCATTGGGGCTCCCTCTTATTTAATCTTTAACACATGGGCTAAAAAGTCCCGGGCCTAACAAATAGATGACGCTAGTTTTATTGCAGTCACCTTTCTCTCAGTTAGTACTAACCTTCAAAAGACAGCTGTTAAAATTTCATGAAATTCTATTCATTAGTTTGTGAGTTATTGTGCTAAGAGTCACGCTACTTTTGTTATTTTCAAAACAGTGGATCAAAAACAATTTGTTTTAATTTTACACTGCTTCTTGATGGGAAAAAATACCGTTCAAGCGAAGCAATGGCTTGAAAAGTGTTATGGGGACTCCGCTCCATCAGAAACAACAATAAAACGTTGGTTTGCTGACTTCAAACGGGGTCGTAGACACCGATGATGCAGAACGCAGTGGACGTCCAAATGAGGCGGTAACACCAGAAAACATCAAAAAAATTCACAAAATCGTTTCGAATGATCGAAAAGTGAAGTTGCGTGAGTTAGCTGACATCGTAAAGATATCAAAAGAACGTATTGGCTTTATATTGCATGAGCATTTGACTATGAGAAAGCTCTGTTCAAAGTGGGTGCCGCGTTTGCTCACTGTTGACCAAATACAAGAACGTGTTGATTATTCTGAGCAGTGTTTGGCCATGTTTAAACGTAACAAACCGGAATTTTTGCGTCGATATGTGACAATGGATGAAACACGGATCCATCACTTCGCTCCGGAAGCAAAACGATCGTCATCTGAGTGGACAGCAACTGGTGAACCTCGTCCAAAGCGCCCGAAAGCACAACAATCGGCTGGAAAGGTTATGGCCTCGGTATTTTGGGATGTGCGTGGTGTAATATTCGTCGACTATCTTGAGAAGGAAAATACCATCAACAGTGAATATTATATAGCGTTATTGGGGCGTTTGAAGGCCGACATTGCAAAGAAACGACCGCATATGGCAAAGAAAAAGATTTTGTTTCATCAAGACAACGCGCCGTGTCACAAGTCAATCAAAACAATGGCAAAACTACATGAATTGAACTTCGAATTGCTCCCACATCCACCGTATTCGCCAGATTTGGCTCCCAGCGACTACTGTCTGTTCGCAGACCTCAAAAAAATGCTCGCCGGTAAGAAATTTCGCACGAATGAAGAGGTTATCGTTGAAACTGAGGCCTATTTTGAGGCAAAAGATAAATCGTTCTACAAAAGTGGTATTGAAATGTTAGAGCGGCGCTGGAATGATTGCTTTGTTCTTGATGGAGATTACATGACAATGAATAAAGCTAATTTTGAACCAAAAAAAACGTGTTTTCTTTGTTAGGCCCGGCACTTTTCAGTCCACGTGTTAATTGAATATTTTAAATATTTAGTCCATACAATTTGGTTTCTGTGTGTTGGATAATAGAGATATCTATTTTAGTTACTCATTACTGACATTTGATTTATAATCTAAATAAGTCCCTTAAACAACGTGTACAGTGGAGACGTAAACTCCACCATCGTAATATTTATATGTATATCGTTTTTCTTAAAAATATACCTCTTCCTCCAAATTATTCTTAAAAATGCGTAACGTACTGTACTCTACTTTTTTATCAAATTACGAAAACAAGTAACGTCTGAAAATAACACATATACTATTTTCGAAATTCTGATGCGTCAAATAGATGGTACGCCTGGCAGCTTTTATTTGTAATTAATTTCATTCCGTCAAGAGTGTTTGCTGTGTAGCTTGAATCAATTGTAGCAGTCATGTTTATGTGTCTGCAACTCAGTACAAGTAGCATAGTGGTTGAACTCCTTGAATTTCTTGTCCAAAGAACGAGCCACGCGAATAGGTGAACCAACATCGACAAGCTCTTCAGTGGAGGAACTGCCTACAACCAATGAGAACAGAACTATTGATTAGCATCAAAGGGAGAATGTTTCTCCAGTAATGAATATAAAGATTGTAATGGAAAAATAGCCGATACGAAACGTACACCATTTGTAATTTTAACTAGTTTCATCGTCATTACAATTTGCTCAATGCAAATAAAATCATTTCTTAACAATACGCGCCTTCTTAATTAAATTAATCTCATTGATGCAATACTGATTTCCCAGATTTTCTGTAATTATCGCAGTTATAAGTGGATTACGTTAACACGTTGTACAATAAAATAGTCGTATCGAATTTGAATTAGCGATGACTTAGGTAACTTACAGTATCGGATATTTGATTAATTAGCGCAAAGGCAAAAATTTACGCATTGGATCAATATCTTGAACTTAAAACAGATTTAATAACATTTTAAACCTTAATAGTAGCAGGAGTTCACTTAAATTCATATCGTAAAAAGAATGGGGTTCAAATCAAGAAATAATTACAACTGTATAAAGAAAAGATTTCCATAAATAAGTATATTTTGAAGTTCACGAAAGTATATTAATCATGAACAACTATATTTCATGATCCAACGTGTCTCTTTGTGCAAATATTGTATTACGCTGCTACACAACTCTTTATTTTAACGATACATAGAATTCCAAACCATATTTTCTCTACAGGCAACATTTGCAATACTTCTTTATATTACAATAATACATTCATTTTGATTATATACTTCGAATAAATACGAGTCTGTGCAAGGCCCAATATTTCGTGCTAGCACTATGCATTTAAATATTAAAGTACATAAATTTACCACTATGCGAAACTACGCAGAGGATTGCGTGAGTTGCTGTTTTCGGAAGAAAGATCAAAAGCGCCGACAAGGAGTGATACTACTGTATAGAGCATATGTGCGCAACAACCAGCCCGCGGGCCGGATCCGGCCCGCGAGACATTTTGAAAAACCCAATTAAGAAAAATATTACACTACTTACTCATACTCGCTCCAAATGAGGAAGATCGAGTGATATGGGGTTTGTCGCTTGCTCACGCTCAAAAATTAGTTTGTCAAGACGAACTTTTGCCCGACGTATAGAAATGATTGCTAATGATATTAAAACAACTTTGACTGACCGTATGGCTGGTTTTGAATCATTTTCCATAGCATTAGACGAGAGCACCGATTTGTCTGACACAGCTCAACTGGCTATTACTATGATTTACTCGAGGTGTTGATAAAGAGTTCACTGTTACTGAAGAATTACTTGCTTTACAGCCACTAAAAGAAACCACTACAGGAGAGGACATTTTTAATCAAGTTCAAAAGGTACACATAAACATAAATGCCATATGACAAGTTTTAAAATAACAATATTGCCATCAACAATATTGAATCGAAAATACAACTTCGACATGAATGGTTATATACACAGTGTTATACCAAGTCATTTGTCATGAAGTAAATCTCTTCGTTGGTAATCTCCATCAATTTCAATAGTATGGTTGAAAGTAAGCAATTTAATTTATACAAGAAAAAGCTAAACAAGGAAGAATGTTGCTGATTATGAACAATAGACAATCGACTCAACGGGACTATATCTAAGCCCATCAAATAGCTTCAGAGTACATGGCAACACAATATCCTTAAATCTTGCATAGAATTTGGTTCTTGTCAATGATGAAATTAGATGAGCTGCTCGGTAAAAAAGAAAACAGCACTCCAAGTATACTTATCTATCTACTGTACCCCGGCTGCAGTAAAACCAATGTGCATTTTCAGTGATAGTACAGTCAATAAATAATTGCCTGCATATCAATGAGTACAATAGAAAAGCAAATATACTAATGAATTATAACAATCTCTTAACTGCATATATTACAAATTTATATAGTTTTTTTCTCGTATTTGGAATAAATTTAATAAAAAAGATTACTGCTACCATTCTATTTATACGATAACAAATGAAATAAACATATGAATTTGATATATAAATCAAAGGATAGAGTGAAAAAGGTGAACAAATAATTTCAATTTTATTATACAAGGGATATTGACCGATATTTGAATCGGACTCTGATGACGGTGGTCTGACGAAGATCATGTATTTGCTGTTATGATAAATTCTTCAACAATATTATCCAGTTAACACATCATACTCTCTTCTTCGATAACATGTTTGATACAATTAATTTGTGCACATGCTCTTTTAAAATAACTACATTGCATAAAATACCTTAACTAAATGTATGAAATGCATGAAGATATAAATGAGCAATCAGAGTATTCTAAATGTTATACACATTTTATTAACTTATTAGGCATAATCAGAATCTGATGTATCTGTCGATGAAACTGCATCTGTAGTTATAATAAATTCTTCAACCATATCTTCAATTTAACCTCTGTCTACTGCCAATATGCTTGCTTTGAAGGTCCTCCAACTGCATCTACTATTGCTTCCTCAGCCATACCGAACCAAAGCTGTAATTGTACAGTAGAAATTATTTTGTTTATATAATCGGTTGTATAGTAATAGTACCTTGTATTATTAAATGATGAGATAAAAGAACTCTGAAAAGGATTATTTTTGCAACAACTTGTTTATAGATAAAAAGTACAATGAAAAACTGCAGGAAACGATGACACCGAAATCGTAAGTAAATTTGACAACTGACAGAAATTTCATATGAAGAAATTTTCAATTTCTCCTGTGTGAATATGCCTCGCCCATTAACCAATGGCAAATCCGTGTTTTAAGGCCTATCTATTCCAAGTCTGCATTCTTAACGTGAATGGAGTATAGTATTGAAAACGATTTTCCCAAATTTTGTTGCAATTTTTTTAATGTTAACGCGTGTTGGGCAATTTTCTTTTCCACTTTCTGTACAAAATTTTCATACCGTATATGTTACAAATTGTATTGGGCAGGGAACGTTAACATCAAGTGGTTGGTAATAGCGTAAAAAAGAAGCTAAAGACGAATAGTATGTGTCACGTATGTGTATTTTTGTCGTACGAACAAATAACATGATATAAGTCGGATTAGATTAAAAATAAAGCTTTGCTCCAATTTAGTCTAATAATAATAACAATATACATGAGGTTTCTGCGTTTATATCCAAAGAACTGTTACCAGCACTCTATAAAAACAATATTCAACTGTGTTCGCTATCAAAAAAGTCGAAAGTCCCACAAAAGAATAGTGTCGTCTTTTTCTTACCAAGCAAGAAACTTGAAGAAGAAATACGATACAAAACAAGCAACATTCTTCATTGTGATAAAACGAAGGTTTGAAAAAGGTTCTTCCGGGCTATTTAGCCGTGGTCCGTTGGAATTTCTTCCGGACGTTTCGTTTACAGCTGCGGTAAACATCTTCAGCGGCGAGGTCGAAGTGTTCGCTTCGGTGGCTCAGCGTCGAATGATTCGTCGTCTGGCGTGCAGCCGTTATATGTGAGCTGGTCAGTTTTATTAGCGGTACATGTGGCTGGTGCGTTTCACAGAACCGGGTACCAAATCTTGTTGATTGCAAGATTGTCTTCTTTTCTGTTAAAATTACCGGGGTGTTTCTATTGCCTCTCTTTGTAACCGGGTGTGGTAGTGCAAAACTGTTGACAGAACTTCGGTATTAGCAAAATTAATGTTATAATCCCCGTCCTGAAGAGCGTGTTCGGCTACCGCAGATTTGTCTGTTTGGCCTAGACGACAGTTGCGCTTGTGCTCTTTTAGCCTGGTGTTGATGCTGCGTTTCGTAGTGCCGATGTATACTAATCCACAGGAACAGGAAATCCTGTATGCTCCGGTCGATGTTAGGGGATCCCTAGAATCCGTCGCCGAACGTAGCTGGTGGCGTAATTGCTGCGTGGGTTTGTATATCGTTTTTATATTGTGTCGCTCCAGTGTCTTGTCGATTCGGTCCGTAACGCTCTTGGTATAAGGTAAGTACGCTGTCCCCTGCCAATCCCTGGACAGTTGGTGTTCGTTGGCGGTCCGTTTCGTGTTGGTTGGCCGCATTGTCCTCTTTATCTGCGGATTTCCGTAGCCGTTGGTCTACAGCGCTTAGTTCAGATGTTGCAATTCCTGTTCGATGTGTTAGGGTTCACAGATCCACGCGACACGGTCTACCAACGTTTTGATCACCGCACGTTTCTGTTTTGGGTGGTGGTTAGAATTATAGTGAAGATAGCGATCGGTCTGTGTTGGTTTTCGATAAATCCTATGGTCCAGTGTGCCCTCCCTGTTTCTGTTTATCAGGACGTCGAGAAAAGGAAGCTGTCCATATTTTTTCAATTCCATAGTGAACTGGAATCGTTCGCCCCGTGGGACCACACTACGAAGATATCATCGACGTACCGATACCAACACAGCGGTTTTTCAGCGACGGTGTCAAGTGCCTTGCTCTCAAGAAACTCCATATAAAAGTTCGCTATAAGCGGCGCCAGTGGGCTACGCACGGCCACTCCATCAAGTTATTCATAGAAGTCCTTGTTCCATTGGAAATACGTTGTGGTGCGCACGTGTACGTAGAGCTTAGTAATCTCCTTATAGTTATGTGGATCAAGCAAATTCCGGATTTTCTGGGTGTAACTCCGTAATTTAACACAGTGGTTGCATTCCCTTTGTCTGCTGAGAGCACGATAATGTTTTTGTCCGCATTTAGGCTCTTAATGGCCGATCTCTCCTTGTTTGTGAAGTTGCTCTTGGGCGGTTTGGCGTGTTGTAAAATCCTCGAGGTTTCGCGACGTTGGCAATGTCTTCCATTGGCAGGTTTTTTTGGGTGATTGCAAAATTCCCACCTTTGGCCAGAGCAGAAATTAAAAAATTTACATTCTTTGAAAACGGAGGTTGTTGTGGATACAGCCAGGAAGATAATAAGCGAATACACAGTAAAAAGTAAATCAAATCGATGATTTATGGATTTATTTTCTCACCTAGTAAATATCGCTAATATAAATGCATTAAAATAATGACAGATAAAGTATCCAGAATGGAATGTAAATAAGTTACAAAAACGCAAAGTATTTTACAACTGGATAAAGAACTAATAAAATGAAATGTTTTTCGGAAGTAGTAAGACGCGATATGTGTCAAATGTTTTTCCAGGTTTATTAGAAAGTAAAGAGAATGTTAACCAACGTCATTACTTTACTAGAGAACGGTACCACATTTGTCAAGAGCCTGCATTATTCAGAAGATAGCATAAGCATTCATATTCACAATAAAAACCCCGATTATTAATAAAAGTTTTTAAATTTAATTAGTATTATATTTTCTAATAATATCTAGTAACTTACTGCAGTATATAATGGCGAAGTAATAAGATCTACCTCGTAAAGGAATGTTCTATAAATTGGAACAAGTAAATCATTGCAATTCAAAACAATTACAAAATATCACTTGGTGATAGTAGCAGAGAGGAAATGAGAATGTGTCGAGCAGAAAATCGCCCGAAATCACGCTGATGACGCCGGGTAGGCGGAAACATGTCCGTGTGTTAGCGTTTTGTGACTCATCACATTATCTGTCTCGTGAGTGATTTCACCAATACCATGAGAAAAACTGTATTTAACAGCGTCTTTATCTTTGGGGTTATTTTATAGGCATTCCTTTAGATGTGTTTTAAATACGTCATTGTAAGCCTGAGAAATCATTCACATGTGCAGTTTACCCTATGCACTGCCCCTGGTGCGAGCGCTCTCCCTGGACTAGCAATCCATGTATTGAGCGAGAGAAGGGTGGAAAGCTGTACCCGCTTCTTCTCGCTGTGTCTGACTTTTGCAGACAAGTGTTTCATTCTTTTGACACTGGTTAGCGCTAAGAATAATCACTTGAATTGTAGGGTTAGATATGGTGACAGTAGCAGAGAGGGTATGACAAAGTGTGGAGCATAAAACCGCTCGAAACCACGCTGATAACGCCGGGTAGGCAGAAACATGTCCGTATGTTATCCTATTATAGCTCTTCACACTATCTTTCTCGAGAATGATTTCACCAATACCATGAGAAAGGCTGTATTTAACAGGATCTTTATCTTTGGTGCTATTTTCTAGGCATTCCTTTAGATGTCTTTTATATACCTTACCTTATTTTTTAATTTACTTTTAAATTCCATAGTAAAACACACGACACTTCACATTTCTGTTGCACGTAATCGCTGAGTACTTTTGCCTTAGACTGTATCTTTGTTGTGGACTCTATTACAGTGGCTAAAAAAATGAGCTCACCCTTCCTACGTACAATTTGTCCACCGCGCAAATGTCCTTGAGTGGAAAAGCAACATTTAGCAAGTTGTATTTATCTTGATCGGAATTAACGCTGCACAAAATGCTGCAAATTTGAAATGGAGTTCTTTTTTTGTATTGGTATTATTAAAACATTTTACGCACTTACCATGAGTTTCATATCAGAACTAGTTTTAGAAACAAAAGTAAGGATTTCTCTTGAGAGTGTATATCTCAGAAAAACCTGTCAAAACATTTTTTTAGTAGCTTGCGTACGTTAGTTTCGCACTACTTCCGAGAAATATTCGTAATACTATTCGCAACATTTTAATCATCCTGCAATGTATGTTTGAATGGTCCTTCTAATAATACGATAAATAAGGCTTTATTTCTTTTCAAATGATAAACCGAATTAATAACACTTTGCTTACCGATCCGTCAATAAACTGTTTGTTTATAAATATTACGAGTAAATGAGATAATTACGAAATGTTATCGAGATATATGAAAGACCACATACTACTTGTTAATTACGCAATGTTAAAATCTGCGGAAACCTTCGCCAAAGGTCAACGCCTTAATCCCACACTAATTTTGTAATATGTAGATATAACTGTATATATGTATGTACATACAGCAACCAGTAAGAGTTCATTGAAAAGATTCTATTTCGTTTTGGAAATGTCGTGATTTTGACGAAGATATTTTAGTGTTTCATTGAAAGAACTACGTCGGGACTTTAGTGTCGCAAATTTCAGTAATCCAACTAGAAACTGTGAAGCGCCCAAAATGCGGTTCGCTTTAATATTTCTTATATTTCGCTTGATATGTTACTGCTCCGGCTCAGAAGAAAGGTGATTATACACGTTTTCTTGTTAATTTTAATTTCACAATTCAATTTTATTCCGTAGTACTAATACAACGGTTAAAAGGAACGACTATGCGTTCTACTATCCCGTAAATATGAACGCCAACCATCCGGCTAAGGTTTGTCTGGCCATCGATAAGCATTTGCTTCCGGCTGTAGTGAGGATAAAATTCGAAGGTGAAAATTGCACTTACCAGCCTCATAATGCTGTCACAGGTAACTTCGATATTTTATTTATTCAGGGTGATATAACTGTTAGGTTAAGGGTTTTTTGTATAAATATAATATCGCATAAATCATTGAAATTTATTATAAAACGACTGAGAGTGATTAGTACTATTCTACTACAGCCTATGTTATGTCTAGAGCGGAGGTACTCAGACTTGAACTGCCGGCGCTCTGCCTCAAAACTGTTACGCAACAAGCGATCGACTCTGCAAGCATGTGTGATACAGGGTTGTAGTATAGATAGCTAGGTAGGAATTACAAACAAATCTTTGGACGCTGGTGCATGGCATTGCATGTCTTCAGCGTACTTTTCATGAGACGGTAAGTAATTATTAAGTGTTGATCGCAAACATGATTACTAGAGGCCGGATTATATGCAAAGAAAAACTAGAATATATGCACATATATTGATTTTTGAGAAAATATGCATAAACCTGTGGCATATATGTAAAAAAATTGCGACAATATGCAAAATTTTTACATAAAATAAATAAGAGCAGAAATTTAAACATTAACTTTATTGCACAAAATGTTTTTATAACATATTTCTAAACCAATTTATAATTAAATATTTTTCCAAATTGTGTAAAAGAAAGTTTTGTCTTCTATCAGAATACATATGTTTCGAAATAGAAAAGCTTTTTTCAACACCCACAGATGTAATTGGTGCATTTTTTAATTTTGCAATACATTCTAAACTAAAATTAAAGTCGAAAGAAATCGTTTACTGTTTCACCTTCCAAAATTTTCTTAACTTTCTTCAATTTCAAATACCCCGCATTTTTATTTATAATTTTTTTAAATTTATCGTATATAGAATTACCTGTTGTACCCTTAACCTTCTTACATAGCATATCAAATTCGTCTACTATTTCGACTGATTCCGAGAGCGACATCCCTTGCGTTTCTAGTTTACGCATGGAACTTGAAACAAATTTGACTTATACAAAAGGTTTTGTAGCAATTCCGTTGATGTTACTATCTTTTTACAATTTTCTAGAGCAATGCAGTCAGCAGTGATTTCAAGAATTACATATTTTATTCCTTCAAAATTGTCGGCATAAAAAATTGCAGCGTCTAACTATGTACCCCATCTGGCCTTGAGATGTAGATCTGAGATAATCTGCACTATCTCATCTTCAACAGAATATGAGTCCACATTAAACCGACTTCCTATTTCAGTAGCAGATTTCTCAATTTTATAGGCGAAAAGCTATCATAAAGGTTAAGATATTTGTCAGTTTAGTGAAATCATAAAAACGTCTTTCAAATTCACTCAAAATATTTACTAATTCTCTCTCATAAATATGAAAATTCAACAAAGGAATCCTTGCTTTCAAAGACGGAAAATGTTTCAGATCCTTTCTTTTCAGTTGATCCATCATTAGCTGCAATTTACTTATTAATGCGTTTATTGCGCTAGTCATCTCGGTAATAGTTTTTTTCTTTACCTTGCAGCTCCAAGTTAATGGTGTTAAAATGCATTGTGACGTCCGTTAAAAATGTTAAATCAATCAACCATTTTTTGCTTTTAAGCATCTAAGTGCTATCACTTCTTTCATATAGAAAAAAATTTCTTGAAACCTTTCTAGGAATTTTCCGCGCGACCCATTCATCTTACATCCGCGAGAAAAACTAAATCAGCGTGTTCAGCAGATTCACTATCTTCCAAATGGAATTTGAAGAGCCGTCGTTGCAAGCTTCGGGCACGGATGGAATTCGCAGTTTTTATTGCGATGTTCATAAACTTCTCCATGTTTAGAATTTTTGAACACAAAACGAGTTGATGGATAATGCAATGGATAAGATAAAAATTAAGAGAAATCATCATTCGTTCGACACAATGCAACAAAACCATTTTGGCTCCAGTTTATAGATTAGTAGCTTGTAGTTTCTCATACTTTAAGAAAGCATCATATATATTTATCACGGGATTTTCCTTTCAGAGTAATCTGTTAAAAATTCTTCTTTAGCCGACATATCATTAATCGTTCAAATAAAGATACACAGCTGGGCAGTATCTGTGAAAGCGGTGGATTCGACAAACTGCAAAGAAAAATATGTACATTCCATTATATATTGTAGTTTATCTGCCATGTCTTTATAACTTCAACACGCCTTGTAACTGTCAGATGAGATAACTGAAGTTCTTTAATAGCAGACATGGTCTCTATTTTATTTCTAGAATCTCCAAGTAAAACCTCACTCGCTTCAAAAAATGCCTTCTTCACAACCATTCTGTCTCCAAAGTGTTTCTTGTGTTTCACCAATATATGAGAAATTTTTAATGCTGCGGTCGTTGCAGCTTTTGATTGTTTGGATGGTCTTGTGAACATGGTTTGTTCTTTTTTCAAACAAGTTATCAGCTCACGCGCTTTTCGTTTTCTTAATTCACTCTTTGGTGGGAAATCGTTTTCATAGCTTTTATGAATTGTTTTATGATGCCACTTTATAGTCCCACGCTAATATTCTTGTACTGTCTGAGTCCGATATTCTCTCAGCCATCAAGTCGCCAAAAAATAAGCTTACATCAGGACCTGATCAAGTGCCAGGCTTTATACAAAGGATTGCTCATCGATATTTTAACCTGATTCGGAGAATCTGTACTATCCCTGAAAAGTGGAAGCTTGCCAGAGTTTGTCCTGTATTGAAGAACGGTGATATATCGGACGTATCTAATTATAGACCAATCCCGATACTGTCAAACATCGCTAACGTTTTTGCGTCTGCTCTACATAAGACGATATACTCTCAGATTAGCCCCGTTATAGTTGAGGAGCAGCATGGGTTTGTTGACGGAAAATCGACCGTGACGAACTTATGCACCTTTCTTCAGTATGCTTCGGAAGTAATCGATGGCCACGGCTAAGTCGACGTCTTATATACCGATATATCTAAAGCCTTTGATTGCATAGATCATGGTATTCTCGTGAGAAAAGTTGAAGACATTGGCTTTACCGACTTTCTTGTTAGGTTGCTTCAATCCTACCTTTATCAGCGAAAATTTTTTGTATCTTACAACGGCTACACATCCAAAGATTGCCCCATTGTTCTGGTGTTCCACAGGGCTCTAATCTCGGTCCGTTATTATTCTTAACATTTATTAATGATCTGTTGAAACACATTGATTGCAAACCTTTAGTGTTTGCCGATGATGTTAAATTGTATCGGCCTGTGTCTCTGTCTAAAAGATTGCATTGCACTACAGACGAATTTGATATCTATTTCTAACTGGTGCTCCTCAAATAGATTGAATTTAAATATATCTAAGTGCAGAGTCGCATCGTCCACAAGGAAAAAACAATCAATTATTTTCAACTACGCTTTGAACTCGGACATAATCACACGAGTTGATTTGGGGGTGTACTTCGACTGTGGTTTAACTTTTAACGACGATGTTCGAAATGTTACGTCGTCTGCCAGCAGAATCCTAGGCCTTGTTCTGCGTAACACTAGGTCCTTTCAAGATATATCCCCCATAAAATAACTTTTTTCACGAATTTCTCTTCGTGATGCCATATAGTAATACCTCCTTTCTTGAAGCATGGAGAATTTTTGTTTACTGTTTGCTTTGCCTTGCCTTACATGCTCTACATATACTTTCCTCACAACTAACTTATTACAATCATTCACTCAATCTCCACATATCATCTTCTTCTAACTGCCCTCCAGTTATTGCCAACTTATGACAGGCACACTGCTTGCGAAGCTCTCGAAATTTTCCAACCTCGTAACTGCATGGTAGGACTACATTTATCTTATAAATGCTAAAATGATGGTTCGTTAATTAAACTTAATGGTAAATTACGGGCTACCAACGCTGAAATAAAGTCGAATAGTTCAAATCTTTGGACCACTTTTGTATCTTCCTACTATTTACGAATTGGCCAAATGTAACAACTTCATTGTCTTTTCCTTTCCTTCCTTCTGATAATAGTCAAGTTTTCAACTTTTAATATCCATCATCTCAAAATTCCTTGTTCTTGATAATCTATTCGTTTCAGAGTTTTCATGCTGGGAGATCACATCACCTCCTAGTATTCCAAGCCACAATAGTCTTTCGCTCGAGATCGATACCAGCGATAGTAACGTGAAATTCCGAAGTCGTAACAAGTTAGAGGTCCATAGCGATTTAAAGCTTTTGTTCGAAACTGACAAAAAAGTTTACAAGATGGGAGACACGGTTAAGTTGAGAATATTGGCGATCGGATTCGATTTGAAACCCGTTGAAGATTTCAAAGTAATACAAACCAAATTGGCTACTTATTTGACTAAAGGCGGGTTTATTCATATTGTGATAAAGTTGCAATCGAACGGATAAACACAAACATGTGTTTATTCACTTTCTGACAGATAAAAAGCAGTTGGCAAATTGCTTATCAGAGGGATAAATTTACCTGTTGTTAAATCCTCCCAATAACCTCACTTTATTTCGTGCGTCTGTTTTTATATACAAATATTCTGAATGAATATGGAACTTCTTGAAGATTTCGGAGATGTTTTTATCGCAGAGGAAGTTCAAGCAATTGAAAACATCGATAATCGCTGTTAATTTAGTTTTGTTCTTGATTTACTGTTAATAATTTTTTAGACCTAAATAAAATTCGCATTAGAAGTATAACATATATAAAACAAATAAGCATTAAAACAAAATTATAATTTCTTGTACTCCTATTTCAAAGATTCTTATTTTTAATTCATGTTCTTTCTCCAAATATCCCAACTGTCGTCCCTTAATTTTAATTTCTAAATCTTTGACTTGGGATTCTTTTTCAGCAATTAGTAATTGCTTTTTTAAAAGATCTGATAGATGCAACAGCAAGCATCACAAATTTAATTTTAATTTGTTCGTTAGGTTTTTCTATCGGTAATTTTTTGGAAACTTAAACTTTTCGGTATCCAATTATTCTATTTCATAATTCGCAAAATTAGTTGGTCGATCTTTTTCTTTTATTACAACATTTTCTAATACCACTTTCCATTTGACGAACAGTACAAGAATATTAGGTTATGTTCAAATCTAAACTGTAATTATGTGTTTATCTTTCTCATTATAACGGACATAGGTCTATCTTTCACTTTTATCCATTGCTATACTGACCGTCTAAAAACATTAGGCAGTCCTGGTTTGTTACCTATCAGATAAAATTTGGTGAATATACCAAAATGAGGTATCTGCTAACTAATAAATTTATCTTGCTAGAGGTTATCTGTCACTTTATCAGAATGTGAATAAACCGGTCCTTACTCGTATTTATAGATACCTTTTCTCAGAGTTGAGAGTACGGAGCCCGCTCCAGCGATTGTTAAAGAATGGCGCAACGTCTCTAGTGATTTAGGATTGGTACATCTTGAGTTTCAACTTGCTTCCGATACAATCGAGGTAAGTTATGAGAGAAAGTTTTCGCATTAGACAGTGTCTCCGACTTACACCTCTATTAATTATTTTTGCATTGCGGTATGGTAGCTACTACTTCATTAGATATTCTGATGAAGCTACAGTGATAGCGAAATATATTATAATAACATTCTGATAAATATATTGGAAACATTTTTGTAAAATATGAGTTTTACTTCTTCGACCATTGTTCAAAGAAAGATGGATGATTTTCATCATTAGCTTCGACAGAACAAATCTTGTATCACGTATTAGGAAGCTCGGAATTCAGGAAACTTACCCATTATTTTAATTAGCTCCTCTTCAGTTGTAACTACTACTGACAATCCGGGATTATTAGAATTGCCAGAATAGTTTAATAGATGATAGAAACAATCGCAAGCAGAATATCATTATGTTTGGTGTACCTGAGTCTGACACGCACGATGCGAACACCAGGAAGTCCCAGGAGTTGGAGACAGTTCAGGCGGTACTAGATGCGCTTTCATCTGGCATGAACACCGACCACATTGAGGTGCACCGTATTGGTCGTTTTGTTCCTGACAGGCGGCGCCCGATCAAAGTGAAGCTCTCTAGCTCTAGAGAGGCCCACACTGTCTTAAAGCATGCTAAATGGTTGCGTGAAAATGAGTAGTACAAACATATAAATATATCGCTTGATAAAACCCGCCGCCAAATAGACTATTACAAAAAAATTAAAGCTGAGTTAGATACTCGTGTGGCTAACGGGCAGAACAATCTAAGAATTAAATACAAACAAGGTGTACCGACTATTGTGCAGTTAAACTAGAGAAGCCCAACAGAGATCTTGTCATTTATTTTCAAAATGTGCGAGGGTTACGGACCAAGTGTGATGTGTTTTACGGTAACGTATGTACTTTCGACTTTGATGTTGTGTGTGTTACTGAGAGCTGGCTGTCGTCAGATGTATCTAATTGCGAACTCTTTCCACCTACGTATTATGTGCTTAGGGAAGACCGTAAATTTGAATTAATTGGTAGAAGTCGTGGTGGTGGTGTTATTTTAGCCTTTAAGTCCACCTTACCTTACAATCAGGTAGATTTTAGACATGTTAAGGACGCGACTTCACTGGTTGATATTGTCGGAGCTGTATTTACTTTATGCCATCATAAGTTTGCTGTTTATGTGGTTTATGTGCCACAAGATATTTCGCATCTCGATTTTGAGACAGACACTATAAATATGAGTTCCACAAAAACTATCATTCTCGGCGACTTTAACATTACCCACTACAGCAGACCTGACATAAATGATGGCAAAAGTAGAATAATGAATGAATTCTTACATTTTATTGATTTGTCACGACTTAATTCAGTAACAAATGCTAGGGGTAGAATATTAGATTTAGTTGTTACCAATTTTCACACTGTTGCTATTGATAGAGAGATATTTCCTCTGGTGACCGAGGACAACGACCATCCTGCTTTAGCGCTGTGCCTATCAATTCCATCTTCGCAATTTAGCAATATGTGTGGTAATAAAGACAAAGAGTGTATAATTTTAAGCGAGCAGACTTTATTAATTTGTATGATTCTTTATTAACTACAGATTGGAATTTTATTTACAATTATACTAGTATAGATGACGCTTGTTCTGCATTTTATGCTGAAATCTATAAAAATTTAGATGTTTGTCCCCGTAAAAACCAGTGCGCATACTAATTATCCACTGTGGTTCACGCCTGATCACATTAATAGCATCAAACTCAAAAATCATTATCGATTGATGTATAAAAGAACAGGATCCTTAAGCGATTTAAATGCTTTCAAAGATATGAGAAGGATGCTGAAAACAGATTCTAGGCGGTTATATAAGAATTTTATTCAGAGCGCTGAATTCTCCATTTCAACCGATCCTAGACATTTTTGGCAGTTTCTGCGATCTCGGACGGATGGGGGAGGTATTCCTAAAACTATGAAGGACGACTACGGCAATACGTATAACGATCCACCTTCCATAGTGAGCGCCTTGCGGGAGTTTTTCCAATCGGTGTACCTTCCTTCATTAGCTCCGACGCCTGTTGCTCCAATTGCTCCGTGCGCTACTATGGTTGACCTAGGTTCTGTAACTGAGATGGATGTGGTGTATACTATGAAATCCTTAAAGGATAATTGCACGGTAGGTAGCGATGACATTCCGGCCTTTCTTGTTAGGGATTGTGCAGATATATTTGCTTCTCCTCTTTGCTACTTGTTCAGTCTTGCTCTCAAAACATCCACCTTCTCATCTGTGTGGAACATTGCCAAACTGGTGCCTGTTTTTAAAAGTGGTGAGAAGTGTGTTATTTCCAACTATCGTTCCATAGCGTTATTAAATAATTTTGCTAAAGTTTTTGAGAAATGTTTGTACAAGTATATTTATGCTCAAAATGACCAACACGGTTTCGTTGCTCAACGATCTACGGTAACTAATCTTGTTACAATTATACAATACCTATCTGATAGTATTGATGCTGGGAGACAGGTAGATGTTATGTATACTGGCCTAACAAAAGCTTTTGATCGAATCGACCACACCGTGCTTATTAATAAATTTGACAGTATTGGATTTTCGTCTTCTCTTTTGTCTTTATTTCAATCATATCTTCTTGATAGAAAGCAATTTGTGACATACATGGGATTTGAGTCTGATTACTTCACGCCGAGCTCTGGAGTTCTTCAGGGGAGTAACTTGGGTCCACTTCTGTTCCTCATATATATAAATGATTTGTGCTATCAACTGAACTGTCCAAAGTTGTTATACGCAGATGACTTGAAGTTGTATACATCAATTAATAATTCTCAGGATTGCAATTATTTGCAAAGCCAACTCGATATATTCCACACGTGGTGTGTCAACAACAAACTAATAGTTAATGTAAACAAATGAAAAATTGTCACCTACACTTGTAAGACGACTCCAATTATATATACCTATCACTTGGCTGGATCTTCTTTACCTAGAGAGACCTCTATGAGAGACTTGGGCGTCGTTTTTGACTCAAGACTGATCTTTATGGAGCATATATCTAGTATTTGTACATCAGCGTTAAGTATGTTAGGATTCATTATACGTGTTACACGACCATTTGCTTCTATAACAGCCATTCTTCCTCTTTATTTCGCTTTTGTTCGGTCTCGACTGGTGTATGCGTCCTTGGTTTGGTCACCTATGTACATCTATCGGATACATCTTCTAGAGCAGATTCAGAGAAGGTGTTTGAAGTTCTTGTACTTTAAAAAATTTAATACTTACCCGATACAAGGATTTAGCCACAGTGCTAGAGGCATTTAATATTGATTCATTAGAACTACGTCGAAAACAAGCTGAGTGTAAATTCCTATTTACTTTACTTCATAATGGTCTTGATGTTCTTGAGCTGTTGAGTAAAATCAACTTCATTGTACCACGTTCAGGAACTATGCAAACAAATGCATTTTACTGTTTCGCACCTAGAACAAATATCGCCATCAGGTCCCCAATATATAGATTGTGTAGCAACTTCAACTCTGTGGAGTTTGCCGAGTTGGATATACATACCTGCACTTTACCGTCCCTTTTGACGGTATGTAGACCGCGGGTGCATTACACTTAGTTGAATACTTTTTCCGTTCTCTCTTTTTTCCTAATAACTGGTAAACTACTTTTTTTTTTATTTAAATTAAAGCAACTAGTAACTAAGTTTTGTAATTTGATATACTTTGATTTTATGTTACTTATAATACTTACATGTGTACATTTATTATTTAACTTTGCCTTGTAATTGGATATTTGTATCTGTTGGGGATTAAATATTATGATGACGAGCTATTCAAAATCTGGCAGCAAACGCATTCACAATCTTATTCAGATTATTGATATTTCCATCACCAGCACGAAATTAGCCTGATATTCTGGTACAGCCTTGTTTAGTGCATATAAAGCGAAACAGTTCCTGAGGATTAACAGATATCATATTCGCCAAATATATTTCATATGCCGAGGAAATCTACATTTTCCTTACAGACGGTTTCTAAACGCTTATAATTCCTCATAATAAAAATTGCATCTTCTCGTTTTCCATTTGCACCTATAGTACATAACAGTGTTTTATTAATTGACCGTTCGACAACGCAACAATAACTACATCAAGAATCTTCTCGGTTCGGATATCTGTTTCAGCTGATAACACAGTGTTCTACTGTCAACAATTGTATTAGAAATGTGTCATCAAAGGGATGTGTAGAAAACTGAACATTGTGGTGATTGACCATTTTAGCAACGTTGAACATTGTCTTCTAGAAGACCATTAGGTAGAGATTTTGACACCAAAATTTCCGAGTAAACCACCCAAAGTAAAAGTTTGATTTCTGATTTTATATAAATTATAAATAAATCAAAATAAATACAATTAGGACTACTAAACCATTTAGTTAAAGACAATACCGGTTTAACCTTAATGCAGAGATATATCAAAATGAATCATAATTTGGCAACCCAACAGTTAAACTAACATCCATATTAATACTAATATTAATATGAATATAAATACTAAACCACCATTGGCATTACTAATGATAAAATTACCATTTTCTTGCAATTTCCAACGTATTAAATTTCCGAAAAAATATCGGTCTCGGAGGGGACTTGAACCCAACATCTCTATATCTCCGGTGTAGCGTGCTAAACAAATTGCACCACGAGGCCATTGAATGCAAGTCGCCTTAAATCCTAACAGTTATTTCAATCTTCTGACCACTATTATATTATTATTTATTATTATTTATTTTAAATACATGTTATGATGCGTTTAAAGTTTACGCGGATTTTTTAATCTAATGGCAGGGCCTTTGGCTAATCACGGGTGACGATTTATACGCCAGCTTCGAAGTGAAGAAGTACATACTACCTCGTTTCCAAGCGAAGATAACTGGTCCAGGCAATATCTATAAAGCATCGAAGAGTGTCTCTTATACAGTTTGCGGAACGTATCCTTACGGTAAAAGAATAAAAGGAGCTGCATTATTAACAGTAAAGGATGCGTATAGTTACGGGGCACCAATAGCTATCGGTCAACTTAAGAACGTAAATCACCTAATACTAATGTGACTAAACACTTTCGTAACTATGTAAAAATTTCATTTCAGTTAACAGAGGGTTGTGCTAAGTTTGAGATACTCATAAAAGATCTCGGCTTAGATAGCGCAAGGATATGGAAAATAGAGATTTCGGCGACTGTTACCGAAGATGGTACCGCACAAGCTGAATCAGCTAATATGAATGCTTACATTCGGAGCAGACCATCCGGTCCCGAGATGAAGTTCAAAAGTCCATATATTAAACCGTCATTACCGTTTCAGGGTGAATTTAGATTAAACGACGTAAACATACCGCTAAGTCATTCGAACGTCGAAATATGTTATAACGTCGTCCGGGATGTTTGTGGCAATTTTACATTGGATTCCCACAACAAGCTTGAGTTCATCATACCACCCGTCAGAGAAGTGACAGATAATAGTGAAATGGTGATTCGTGTAAGAGAGTGCTAACGTATACCATTTATTCTCGTCGCTTGCTGATTTATCATACGTTTTAGGTCAAAGTTATCGATAACACCTTGACTTATAAACTTAGCGACATGTTGAAAAGGTGGCATTCCAAAAGCTCGAATGCAATTAAAATCATGGACTCCAAGCTAAACCCCGTACACTGCGAATCAGTTCTCGAATACGTGGTTCTTTACAATTCCCGACGTTTTGCGGACGACGAAGAGGTGGAATTCAAATACATTGTAAGGCACTAACCTTGGTCAAAATGTTTTCTTGAGAATAATTTAACTCTTTCCTCAGCTAACTTCCAGAGACGAGATCCTTAATGTAGGCACTGTCAGAGTTAAATCCAAGAAACAACCATTGAGCTTGGACGATTACGAGAACGTGGTGGGAAAAGAAGGTTATAACGCAGAAGGGAATCCGATCGATAAATTCAACTTGAAGATCAAATTGGATAAGAAAATCTACACCGACGCAAAACTGGTGATTTATTACGACTACGATGGGGAGGTGATATCCGATAAGATAAACGTAGATGTCAAGGAATGTACTCCCAATCCGGTAAATAAATGTTTCTATCTGACAAATGTCTATCAATTAATTGCCACACTAACAATTTACGATTGGGATATGTTTAATATGATATTGTACTGATTTATTGATGTGGTAACATTTCTTCCATATTCCCGCTATGCTTTTCTTCATTGGACTCGTAATTCTTATAGAGTTTTAATGATACCATAGATGCACATTCGCTATCATGGCATGACTTTTTCTTTCATGGTTCAATGTCTTAATGTAATAAGTATCTTGATAGAACGTTGAATTTCATTTGGATTTTTGTTGATTCCTCAGTTGCTTAGGGCGTTTTACTTACGATAACCACATCCCCAATATTGTAGATCATTCTACCTTTTGAATCTCGATTATATTTTCACTTGTTCAGCTTGAATGTTTCCCTTAGTATTCTCTTGTAATTTTCGTGATGGCGCTCATTCTTCTTCTTTCATTTTGGTAACTTTTCTCAAAATTCCATCTGTAATGATATGTGTTACTTCAACTTAAAAACCAATGACTCTTCTTCTAAACTTCATAACTTATTTTCTTTTTATTTATTCTTCTTGTTATTGTTTGGTTCATGCCCTAACTTTATTTTGTTCTTGTTGGAAGCAAAGTACCATTAGGGTTCCCTCTTCTTTAATCTTCAATTTAATATTTTAAATATTTAGTCCATACAATTTTCTTTCTGCGTATTGGATAATACAAATATCTACTTTAGTTACTCATTACTGACATTTGATTTATAATCTAAATAAGTCCCTTAAACAACGTGTACAGTGGAGACGTAAATTCCACCATCGTAATATATATATATATATATGTATATATAAACGGTATATATATATATACCGCTTTTTGAAAAATATATTTCTCCGAAACTATTCTTAAAAATTCGTAACGCACTGTATTCATAAGTTTTTGTTAAATTATAAAAACAAGTATCGTCTCAAAGTAACAGATACACTATTTTCAAAATTCTGTTACGTCAAATAGACGGCACGCCTGGCAGCTTTTGTTTGTAATTAATTTCATTCCATCAAGAGTGTTTGTAGTGTAAGTCAACTTCCTCCGAAATGGTCAGCTGATTTTGTTTTTGCTCCGGTGTGATCAAACGCGATACCCTTCGCGCCGAAATCTCTGTTATACCTAAAATTTCGTGTAGGATATGACCAACGCATTCTTCTGAGATGCCAGTTGTCTCTGTTATTTCTTTCAGCTTTAATCGGCGATCGGCTAACGCGACATCATGAATCTTGTCGACCATTTCATCGTTGGTAGCGGTTTTTGACCGCCCACTGCGTGGTTCGTCACTTGTGTTTGTGCTGCCATGCTTGAACTCACTCACCCAGAAGCTTATGGTCGAAAATGATGGAGTATGAACCTCTAGTAAAATATTTTGAATTTCCGTAGCCGTTTTCCCAGCCATCCAGAAAGTGTTTTATCACTACACGATATTCGATTTTATCCATTTTTGCGAAACCGCCTGACTTGCTGCACGAAGCACACTCTTAATCAGTAGACGTCTGAAATTTTGACAGATAGCTTAAAAAGGTTGCCCTCTCTTGCCGATTCCGGAAACATCTCAGGTTGCCCTCGTACATGAGTACAATCAATTACTCCAATAACTCTTGGAAATGATACGATACTATAAAATTCCTTTGACAGTGTTTTTGTTCTTCAGTTTTAGGAAATGTAACAAGTCTTCTGCTTAATCTAGGAAGGTCTGCAATTACTCGTAAGTAGCCTCCTGTAGGTCGTATTGCGGAATAGAATGGAATCGCAGGCACAGCAATAATTGATTTATAGGACCAACACAGTTATTTCTACAAAAACACTTTGTGAAATAGGTAGACAAGAAAATCATTCACTTACATGTTGTCCGATTAATTTTAAAAACTTCAACGCACAATTCCTAGATAATCGAAAACGAGGTATGAAATTTACATCGACCAAATTCTTTGTCGTGGTTTTGTCGAACGTACACTTACCTAGGTAGATCATATTCTATAAGATTCTAGTACATCTAACTCATTGTCTTCTACTACATTATCGATTAACTTCCTGTATTAAATCCATTTTTATTGAAATTGGTTCGACATTTTCATGCAAGTATTTTTTCTTTAGCCGATACATTTGTTTACGACCAAAGTAAGGTTATTGGAATTTAAATATATTTACATGGTGCAAGCGCTCTTCTTTCCTTTTCAAGTTAAGCCGTAGAACATCTGCCTCTTAAAATCGTAGATGTTAAGCATTACTTTAAGTGACACTTTAGGTGCAATCCGCTTAAAGATTTAAGTGACCGATGCAAACGGGCCTAAGAATACCTCAAACTTGCAGAAACTAACCTCTTATCTAGTCCAGTGGAACTCGTTATTACTTTTTAATTAAATAGGTTGCACAGCGAAAAGGATACAATTATGAATGTGGTGGCCACATGATCTAATAGGGTATACAAAATCTTGTCCAAAAGGAATTCGACACCACAACAGTAAAAAAGGCATTGACTCGGAGAAACTAATGTAACTGGTTGTAATTCGATGTAGGAATTTTTATGCTCTGTTTTATTGCATTATTGCTGTTTTCAATTTGCATGTTTTGCGACAGGTAAAAGCCAAATGGGCAGAGGAATCTTTGTATCCTGGAGAAATGGGAAACTTGAACATTAGAGCGGATCGAGGTTCACTATGTTCAGTTTCCGCAGTCGATAAGGCTCTGACATTCCTAGGATCTGCAAGCCAGATTAACATCGAAACTGTTTTAAATCAATATAATCCCTCGCGCTATGACAATGGACTATATTGCATCAAGTCGGAAAGGGATGGATCTGAGACAGAACGTAAGTTATATTAGGGTTATACAGTGTGTTATATTATGTGATATATATATGATCTTTGTATGCGCTAACGTACATCTATTGTGTCTGATGCAGATGAATTTCTTTGTTTCTTATCATCTATAGTTATAGGCGTACAATAAATACCGCAATAAATAGTTAATGTTAGAGAAAGTCGTTAAATAAGTCACAAACTGCTGTGGGCAAGCTGAAAATAACCTCACCGCTATTTTCAGCTTTCCCACTTCGGCCTTGCAACATCACTCTCGGTATGCCGAGGAAGGAGAGGTCATGGTTAATAGTATTGTTACTGGTGGTAAGTCATGGGTGGATCCCTACCAACCCGAAACAATGGAAATATCCTTCTTTCCCCTCAACGAAGAAATTGCAAGTTATGTCCTGAGCTGGTAAGGTTACGCTTACCGTGTTCTGGGATTCTCAACGAGTGCTCGTATCTCACTTCCAGAATTGAAATGAAAACATGACTGCTGAGTCATACTGTAAAGTTTTGTTGTCGCTTCGGGACGCAATTCGACGAAAACGTTCAGGTTTATTGGCAAGAGGAATATTGCTGCATCACGACAATAGCAGGCCGCATTCGGCCTACTTGACCCAGGCGAGAATTGCAGAATTAGGATGGGAAACATCTTTAACATCCGGCTTACAATCCCTACCTAGCCCTAAGCGATTATAATAATAATACTAATAATAATATGTATATATATATTTTTTTACCCGCGCGTCATATAGGGCTTTCCTCCACCCAACTCGCCTCACAATCGCAATAAAGAGATGTGAAGCAGGCCTCCTTTCCAACAAAGATAATTGTAATTATAATTTAAACCCAAGCAATATTACATAATAACCTGCCACTAAGCCAAAAGGCTTGTCAGCAGCAATTTGTTCCAAGTTACATACTACAGTCTAATTAGAAAGCTAAATACTTGTCTAGTAATGCTCCAGCCTTAGTATTTTATGTGTAAAACTAGAACAAATTATACATTTCAATCATTCTTATATCTAGTTAATCTCATCATCGAGGCTTACCAACCAGCTGTGAAGGTTTGCCTTTACTTGTGCAAGACTTTGTAGATTCAACATAGTTTCTGGTAAATCATTAAGGATCTTCGGTAACTGCATCACCATATTTGTTATTAGCCTTCGGAACCACGTACATGCCACGCTCTCTCGCTCTTATAGCATGAGGGTGGTGAACAGTCGTCAGATCCCGAGATTTAAAATAGTTATTAATAACTACCCGAAAGATATACAAATGTTTGATACTTAGAATATTGTATTTTTTATATACATTGCCAACAATAACACTTCGATCCATGTTTCTTGGAATTCTACCCTGCGCAGATTTCAACCGATTAATGTGACTTATTGATGCCTGGCCCCATAAAGTTATTCCGTAAGAGAGAACCGATTCGACTAATGAGTGGTATATTATAAGCAGTACATTCCTTGGCACAAAATCACTCAGGTAGTAAAAACAGTTTGCAAAATAGCTCAATTTTTTGCCAATCTCTCCGATATGAACATCCCACAGAAATCGACTGTCTATATAAATGCCCAAATGCTTTTGGCGGTGCACTAGCTCTATTATGTTATCACATTCACAGTTTCTGTAGTGATTCATTTTCTCCATATGCAGACAGTCTGTATCATGAACAGTTAATTTTAAGTAGCAATCAACCCCCGAATGTGGTGACGCAATATGCATCAGTTTCGTTTTTGAGGTGTTAATCAGTAAATCTTTCTGGAGCGCCCACGGCTGAAATCTATGAAACTCTCTTTATAACATTTGTTCAGCCTTTTTAATATCTTTGTGTACCGCTAGAATCAGAGTGTCATCAGCATACAGAAAACATTTACAATCTTGGAAACAGTGTTGTACGTCATTTACATACAGGAGATAAAGTAGAGGCCCCAGAATGCTACCCTGGGGTACTCCTGCCCTCAGTTCCCGCAGACTACTAACTTCATTGCCCACCTTTACGCAAAATCTTCTGTTCGCCAGAAAACACCTGAACCACATTTCCAATATTTTTAGGAGTTTGTCGTAGTTGATTCCGTCAAAAGCCTTGCTGAAATCAATAAAGAGGCATAACACATGTTTATGTTCATTCAATTTGCCGTTCACGATATCAGCCACGCGCTCTAAGAGATCAATGGTGCCCCTATTCTTCCGGTATCCATAGTGCGATTCATTCAGAATTTGATATTTCTGTAGATAGTCATGCATAACCTTTGCCACATATTTCTCAATAATTTTATCTATGCAGGACAACACTGAAATAGGCCTATAGTTTGTATATGCGTCCTTAGTTACAAATTAAAGAAATTGGACGATAATTGTGGATTCCAGAGGGATTGACTTTCTTGAGTACTAGGCATATCTGTGCCAACTTACAAATTGTTGGAAATTTAGACTGCTTCAAAACAAGACCGCCTAAGTGCCAACTAAATTTCTTCCAGTGTAATCGACATAAATGTTATCGTCTAATTTGTCATATCGCCAGGCAAGTGATTATTTTGGGATTGAGTGTACACGCTATTAAAGTATTCCGCAAAAGCATTTACTATATCAGCAGGTGTAATCGATTCAATATTATTGCACTTCATACGCACAGGTATTCTAGTACGTCCGCGTTTGCTCTGAACATTAAACCAAAAACGTTTCGGATCCCTGCACAGGCTTTGATCTATATTAGCAATATAACTTTTATGAGATGCTGATATTAGTTTTCTAAGTTCGGATCTGTAATATTTAATCAAGAAAACAAGAAAGCAAGAAAATATTCAGTTCTGCACGTCCTATATTTTTTTAGCATTAACGATTAACTTTTAATAAATTAAACCAAGGAGGATAAAATCAGCGATGGCTTGCTTAGGAACTAATTTGCAAACACTTCGTACAAAATGTTGTAAAATGCAACATGCCTCATCTACATCACTAATAGTTTCTAAAACAGACCAATATGTTGAATATAAGCTGTTATATAACAATAGAAAAATAGCTTTTTTAAAATTAAAAGTATCTAGAAGATGATTCATACTAGATGGGTAATTCGGAGAAGCCAGTGCTGCTATGTAGCTATCCTCGTTTACTAAAATTATCATTTGTTATATTATTATATAATAAATATTATTATATAATAAATATTATTATATAATAAATATTATTATAATTATGAAGAACTATTTTCCATTTCCAGATTATGATTATTACTACAACTATTTCTCGGATTTATACGACTCCATGGAGGTATTTAAGGTAATCATATGCACTACCGCATAAAAATTTCACTTTCGTATACAGAAAATCCTATTAATATCTGGAAAAATATGAGCCAATACTATACAAACAGTTTCTTTGAAAAGTAAAAAAAATTGTGAGGCTGTATATTTAACGATTCCTTCATTTCAGGATTCCCAAATCGGTGTGATATCAAATCTAAAGTTTCTTTCGAAAAAATGTGAGGGTAAGCATTATTTAGTTGAAAATGGAATGTTATAAGCAGATTGTCGGAAAGTTCTGCAGTCTTTTGTTTTCCTTACCACCCTTAAATGGTACAATCGAAATGTTACCACCTAGATTTTATAGCACTTAATTAAAAATCGATGAAGATATCTCTTTTTTGCTTTAAAATAAGGACCTAAGAATAAATCACCAAAAAAAAAAAAATAATAAGTAGCGTCTACTATCTACAAGGTGCAAGAATGACAGAACACTCTGACAAGCCCCAAATTCCTTTGAAACGTTACACTTAATTATTTTTTTTTTCTTTTTTGTTCCAGAACATTATTATCCGAGTAAGTACGAATCAGTTATTTTACTTAAATTTTAATGTTGTTGCAAATAATGACTTTCTGGTTAATTTCTATTCACGATTTAAGAAAAAGATATAAAAATGTTATTCTACAGAAGCACGAAGGAATCCTTTAAGTAGACGCTTATCGTTAAGTTTTCTTGACGATGATCTTTGCCAAGTCACAATCGTATCCAATGCGCCCACATTAGTTTGTCTAGTTACTAGAGAATTTAAAATCTTGATGTCTTGATCTTCATGTTTAAATAACATTTAATAAAAATTACAGTAACTGTTGAAAATGACCACCACCTCGTCCATTGCACAAGCTTATGTGGCCTATCATGCTATCAAAAGCACTTTGTAACATTTCTGACGTTATGTTTGCATATTCTTCGATTATCCTTTGTTACAGTTCTTGCAAATTAAGTACAGCTATTTTGAAAACCCTAATTTTTTAGTAAGAGAGTGCAAAATAGTCCATAATAGTCAAACTTAGTGACCTCGGAAAAAGGTCAACTTGCGTGTGCGAGCTTATTAGCTGATCATGAAAAAGCTCAGGGAGAAAGGATATAGTTTCTGGTGTCGTATGTGCTGTTACGCTGTCCTGGTGGAATTAATCATTTTGAAGTTCATCCTCGTGAAGTTGTTGAACAAATTCCATAAAAATGTTATTTCTGTACTGCTCTGGATTGATGGCGAAATTGAATAAAATCGTCCCAATTATTCTTTTAGGGGAAACTTCAACTCAAGCACCAATTTTCTAAGCATTATTCACAGGTTATTATTCATTAAATTATTGACGAACCATTGACAGTACACAAGACATCTGGGATGGTCTATTGATTGTTGTTGTTGTGTATCTTATGTCGATCCATGTTCAAGTTCTTCTTTACAACGGTTCGAATCCGTAAGAAACTCCAACTTCTCGGTTTAGGCGTCTCAAAGGTCTTGAAAGATCCAGTTCCACAAGATTACGAACATCAATAATTAACTCTTCTGTGTGAATAGTTGGCTAATCAGCACCTTCCTCATAAATCACAGATCCAGTTTCACAAAATACACCAACAATATGTGCAAGACACTTATAAAAATCCGGTTCTACAACTGCTAAATCCGGGAAGTGCTCGTAAAAATTGCCCAAACATAAATGTTCGCTGCATTGTCAAATTCCATTAAGTATCATACCTATTCTCGAATAGGCTTCAATCATGTAAGGTTTGTGTGTTTTATGGTGAAAACCATAATTAAAAGATTACTTAAAATTCTAGACAGAAAATATATGACATATATTAATGACAGTGTAACACTAATCCTGTCAGAATTATATCAAAAAAATTAAATAAGCTATGACTCCACAGCGTACTTTTATCAGTATAATTTTTTTCTCTCCTGGTATAATTCATGTTTCGCGGTAAATAATGGATTGTTAAGAATATTATTTTGTGAGTGAGCATAGTTTAGGTTTTCACGTAAAACAAAACGAACTTAGCATGTACCAACTGAAATAAAACGATATATTCTAACAATCATGAAACATTACCATTCCGCACTTAACTAATCGGACTTCTTTTCTGTAACTAGAAATTTTTTAAATATTATAATCGCATATGTAGGAAAATGTAATTGAATACAAAACACTGTAGTAATTCTGACTTCTCCATCAAACATAAGACCTTTGGATAGAGAAAGAAGTAACGGGGTGCTAAACCTGACGAATACAGATTTTCCAACTTGACGGCTATTCCAAATCCACACCAGGGGAAAACGAGATGCAATATCTAATATTTCCAACAATATCGCTTCTAATATAATTTGTGAACATAAATCAGCACAAACCAACCGCGATCCCAATATATAACTATCAAAACTCAGATTTTTGGGTCTAGTTGCACAACGCTTAGGATAAAACATAAGAAGCAAGTCAATTATGGGACTTCTAGTGAAAAGAAGACTAGCAGTTAAAAGATTTTTTTATCGCAAAATCAAATTCTCGTTACGTCGCAGCAGAAACACTTTAAATACTTCCAATGTAGTACAGTCGAGAATAAACTAATTTATAACTCAAAATAGTATTCCGCATGATTACGGTGGAATAAATGAAGTAGAATAAAATTTCTTAAATCAGGTTTTCCGAATTAGTTGCGGTGGCCTTAACTTAAAGGGGAAAGGCTATGTTCATATAAGTTTACATTATGAACTTATCTAGTGAAAATCGAATTTCGGCAGGTGGTGTTGTGTATGATGGCATCGGAGCTGAGAGAGCAGATGCAATGCCTCAAGCTGGAGTACCTGATCCAATTGATGGTCCCGTTGTTGACGACCGCGGATCAGCAATAAGGTCCTTCTTCCCACAAACATGGCTGTGGGAACTGGTAACCGTGTAAGTAATAATTTCCTTTTGATATCCGAGTGACATTTTCCGAGGATTGTAGCGTGACATTGTTTGTTCAGTCAAGACGGTGAGACCAACATGAGCAGGAAGTTACCAGATAGCATAACGAACTGGGAAGGCAGAGTGCTTTGCATGTCCTCCGACAAAGGATTCGGTGCAAGCGATAAGATCGAAATTCAAGGCTTCAAGCCGTTCTTCGTCGACATCCTGTTACCGTACTCGATTAAGAGGAACAAAGAGATATTGCATTTACCGATTCAGGTCTTCAATTACTTGAACCATAGTTTACCGGTTAGTATGAAGACCTTTAGAATTATCTACCCTAATATTTCTTAGCGGTCCTTCGAGTCAGTCAACATGTCTTCACATTTTTTAGATACTCGTTACATTGGAGACCGGTAATGGAATAGTTTTAATGGATGGCAAGGACAAAAACAGTTTTAGCATGTGCTTAGGTGCAGAAGACAGTTACACACATACATATCGCATTAAGGCTACTAAATTCGGCATTCTTGATATAACCGCTTCTGGACTCGTCGATCCATCTTACGCCGAAAATTGCGCCCCAGATTCAGTAATACGACGAAGGTAAGGTTAATTTTACGTAACGTGATTAAAAACGTTAGGTTGGTTCTTTAATTACAGGGATGTTGTTCGAAAATCACTGTTGGTGGAACTAGAAGGCTTTCCAAGCAGTTTCGTTAAAAGCGCTTTACTTTGCGCCAATGGTATTTGCATAAATTGCACCTTCTACTACGCAATATCTTTAATGTTTACACTAATTTATAGATTCCACAGCAGTCGACAACATAAAATGGAATATAACCTTACCGGAAAATGTTGTACCGGACACCGTAGATGGTAAAATAATTGTTAGTTCAGATATATTAGGGCCAATGTTCCAGGTACTTTAAAATTTTAGTTCCCCTATACATTCGTCTTATGACAATCGCGCTTTTCAGAATTTGGAAAATATTTTGGTGGTACCGACTGGTTGCGGTGAACAGACAATGGCCACTCTAACGCCAAACCTCTACGTCTTACAATATCTGAAGGCGAACGACGCATTGACCGACGAAATTAAAGCAAAGATCTTAATAAATTTAGAGATTGGATATCAGCGGATGCTAACCTACTCTCACAACGATGGATCCTTCTCCGCTTTCGGCGAGACCGATATCGACGGCTCTATGTTCTTGACAGCGTTCGTCGTTCGAACCTTCGAACAAATGAAGAAGTATATTTTTATCGATGAGAGTGTTATAAATAGAGCGATAGCATGGATGACAACGAATTACTTGGAAAATGGATGCTTCGCTCCAAACTCCCACGTGTTCCAAGAAATGGTACGCTTTTTTATTTACTCCTTGGATATAGAAGATTCACCCAGGTTAATGTTTCTGAATTGGTCTTTTACACTGTCATCGAATATTAGTTCTTCTGCAAGTCTTATGCACGGCATTACTAACAATTCGGGGAAATTTTGGGGCAATTAAAGCATCTACTGCTTCTTCTACCTCATCCAACTTTAAATCTATGCCAGATTATTGGTTAGTTACTTCCAAATCTATATAGATTTTGCTTGGTTGGTATGCAATTTTAGTTGTATTCGTATACTATATTCTAAGTGACGATTACTACTGCACTACCTGGATCAATAAAGATAGTAAACCTCGCATCTCTATTTACTATTTAATATTTTAATCATAATTATAATATTTTTTTGTTAAAATCAATAGTTTTATAAATGGCCACGTTCTAGAATACGAAAGAGGACATTTGCCTGCATGACCAAAGATATGTTGGGATCAAATAAGTACTGTTTGTTTACCTCTTTAAAATGTAGACTTAATTCCGCACAAGATTTTACATTCTCATCCATTTTGATGGTAAATCTTTTTTTTTATTATTTTCCCAAATGATGTCATCAAAGCATTGTATATTGTTTTCTTTTCTCGTACACTACCAATACTGAGCACCTCTGGTTAAATAGATCTAG